>JAQIVZ010000272.1:0-83875 GCA_034700945.1 Arrhopalites spinosus
CAAAAACATGCACAGTGAGATTTTGTACATAAATCATGTCACAAGTTTACACTAAAATGGGTAGAAAAAAAATCTTCGTTTATGAGACATAAATGCTTACAATTAAAAGAATACTTATTCTATAAAAGATTATATTTACTTAACAGTAAATAATATGTAGAATTTATGAAATGAATTCTCTCCAAAACATTTAATTAAAAGAGGTCTCAGCTCCCTGCATCTCAATATGAGACAAAACATGTCAATTACAAATATTTTATAGAAAGTAACCACATTCAACGAGTAATTAGAAAATAAATAAACTATTCTAAACTAACTCAAAGGATACTCTCGACTTGAATTCGATTCTAGTAATTTTTTATACAAATTAGAAAATATTCTGATAAAATGGATTACATGAAATGAATTGCAAGTCTTGTAAGAAGGACGAAAGGCAATTTGCGACCACTCAAATGCTTTGCCATCTCTTTCTCATCTCCCGTCACAAATCCACAGCTGGAGAGTTTACAGTCTAACACTTTGTCTTCGTTGGAAACTACGTCCGAATTTTTCTTGACCTCCAATCGACCTTGCTTCTTTTTCTTGTGTGTCTTGATATGCTTTTTCAGTGCTGAATCATAGGCAGTGGCATAAGGGCACAATTGGCATTTGTAGGGTTTCTCCCCCGTATGCTTTGCAATGTGGACCCTCAATTTTTTGTTTGTGGAGCCTTGATAGTCACAAAATGAGCAATGAAATGGCGTCTCCCCAGTGTGAGTCGTGAGATGTTTCTTTAAATTACTGGATTATCGGGATTTGTATGAACACTGGCTGCAAGCGAAAGGTTTTTCCTGTGAATGAATTTTGAGATGTCGTTGTAATACTGCGTTTGTCTTAGCTGCATAAGAACAGAGATTACATTTGAAATTTCTCTCCTCGGCGTGGACGTGAGTCATGTGTTGCTTAATGTCTCCACGTCTGATGGCACGATAGGGACAAAGGGTACAAGAAAAGGGCTTGACCTTCTCATGAATTTTCATGTGTGTATGCACATTGGATTTCTGTCCGAATGTGTGGTCACAAATTGGACAGGAGAAATTCTTTTGTTTTGTATGGACCACTTGGTGGTCTTTTAAATTCCTGCTTTTGATGGCAGAGTAGTTGCAACCCGGGTATTGGCATTTGTACGGGCGTTCTCCCGTGTGCCTCCTGATGTGAACGACAAGATGACTGTTCGTGATAGACGAAAAGTCACAAAGACGACACTGAAAGGGCTTCTCCCTCGTGTGGCTTCTCACGTGACTTACGAGATGTGCCGGTTGGGAAAATTTCTGATGGCAGAGTTGACATCCATGAGGTCGTTCGCCGGTATGGGTCCTCATGTGAGAGGTCAAGTTACTTTTATGGGCAGTTGCAAAGGGGCAATTAGGGAACGGGCATTTGAGGGGTTTGAGTCCACTGTGAATCTTCATGTGGGCCTTGAGATTTCCCTTTTGTTTTGTTTTAAAACGACAGAGGGTACATGTGAAGGGTCGGTAGTCAGAGTGAGTATTTTTCATGTGATTATTGACTGACTGCTTTGTCTTGAATTTGAAGGGACATTTAGAACATTTGAATAACTTGCATCCACAAGAGATTTTTTGACGAAAGAAGGGTCTGCTATTTTCTTGGTGGGTGACATTTTCTGTTGGAAACAACAAGAATATTCAACATTTATATGGAAAAATTAAAAAACAACAGAATTAAAAGTTAACTAACATGTAACCAATATTTGCATATTAATTGTTTTTTAAAATACTTACCGGACGATTACACAGGTCAAGGCCACAGGCACCTCTGCTTTTAAATCTATTTCCGTATAATCTCCAATTCACCATAAAAGTTCCCTATATTCACAAAAATCAATTAAATTACGACAGCTTACGCAAAAGTTGGTAATATTCATGTCTTTTCGTAATATTCAAAGGCTTAGAGCTGCCACAACAGAAAATCCTTGCAAGCAGAGAAAAATTGACGAGCATGAGAGCATACTTACCCCGGACAATTGATGACAAGTGAGGTCAATCCTCTTCTCGTGAATTCCAGTTGAAAGTCACAGTTTAATTGAGTTTAATCTCATTTATTTAATTTGCAATCCGCATTCAAACTGTCATTTTCCCTCTCTCGACCATTGAATTATTTCAATGCTTTCATGCAAATTAGTCGAGAATTTAAATGAAAACAATTCGTTAGTTGGGTTTTTTTCTGGTTTTGTGAAGTATTAGTTTATTAACAACGGGATCAAAATAGTGATCATTTTGTGATCATTCAATCCCTTGCTGACAGCGGATCTGAAACTTGTTGAAATGGATTCCTCGGATGTTTTAGAAGGTAAACAGTACAGTTTAATATTTTAAGTATGAATTACGTAATTGTACTTTAATTTTTAATTGTGATTATTGTAGACTCTACCAACAAAATGGAATCGTACAAGTCAATCGATTTTGCTGCCCGAGCTGCAATGATATTAAAGGCACCAAAACCTCAAAATTTCAATCCGTAAGTTCAATTATAAATTATCATCCCATTATTTGCAAGATACTATTTGTGTCACATTTAAATTGTGTTTTGAACATTTCAGGGGAAAAATGATGAAAATGGGATATAAATTCTGTTTACGTGGGTGTGGTGAGTCTTTCGAGAATGACGACGATGCAATTATCCATTCTCAGCATTGTGAGTTGAAACATTCTCTCAGAAAAGAAGTAAAAAAACTTCGAGAGGTAAGATAAAAATTTAATAATTTAATTTGTATTACATATCAACTTTATTGTTTCAATTTTTTCATCAATTTAATTGCATTTTAGGACAAGCCACTGGGGTGGGCAAGGGATGTCAAACAAATGGAGTCTGGTATGAGTTGGAAGGCACCAAGGACTTGGTACAATACAATTTGGGATGAAAAGGAAAAGATTTGGAAATCTGAAAAGTGCTCAAAACAGGCTCTTGCATGGTCAAAAAAAGAGCTTGCGGAATTCAGGTAAATACTTTTCAGTTTAATCATTTGATTTAAATTGTATTTTCATGCTCTACACATGTCATCATTAATATTTTAAATTCATTCTTTGGGTTGTAGGGAATTTTTGAGTTCACTCAAACGCGTCGACCGGCAACAACGGATTCGTGACTGGCTGGCCTAGGATCAAAATAAAGTTTGAAGGTTTTTAACGAAATTACTGTATAATTGTCTCGATTAATGATGATGGTTCTTTTCGATTGCCTTATCGTTAGTTAATATCTCAGTCTGTATGAACGACTTGTAATATAAAATATAATTTTAATCACTGTACAATATTCAGAGGTAAATGCTTGTATACGTACAAATATGCGTTTTGAAGACTGATTACTTAATATTCAATGTGAAAGATCTCGTAGTCCTCTTTTTGTGCAAAATCGGATACAAGGGTTAAATTGATTTAATAAATGAATAGTGGGACATGTTCCTACTTTCAGTTTTTTGCAATATACAAAACTAGACATCAATTATTTCCAAAAAAATGCATCTATAAAATGATTTGCTTTTGAAACAATAATTTATGAGCTTTTCTTTATTATGATTTATTATAATTTTTATAATTATTATTTCCTCAACTATCAAGCTTATTTACTATTCCTGGTATAGTAATGTTACTTTTTTCCGTCTCTTGTCGAACTGCATACATTTTTGTTTGTTTCTTGCACAGAATTTTTGTTGTTAAAGAACTTACAGAGGAGAATCAAAAGGAGAAGAAAGAAAAAACTATAAAGAGTACATGGGTTTTTGTATATATATAGCACTAGTAAGTCGGACTCTCACTCTGCGTCTGGAAAATAAATACAAATAGCATTTAGTACATAGCTAACCTTCAAATACATAATTTGTTACTAAAGATTATAAATTCTTACCTGAAAAAAAGCTGGAAAAGTTCGGGAAAAATAGCGCTTAACATCAACACTCACGCTCTCATTCTTCGAGCGTACCAGGAATGGTAATTGTAGTAAACGACTGTACTTTGGTCGTTGCAGTTCATCCTTTATTAAGCTAGATTGGGACAAGGAAAACAAAAAGAATTAGCATAACATTCCATAATGATTCAAGTGTATTCGATATTTATAATTTACCATGTGTTAACAAAGTCAACAAATTCTTTAGAAAAGGAGAATCCATTAATGTGGTTTTGAAGACGAGGAGGATCACCCTGAACAACTTGACATAATTGCTCAAAAATGCTATTCCACTTGGGATAGGGAAATGTCCCCGTTGAAATTTCATACAATGTGATACCTGTGGTAAAATTCATGACATTTAGTATTTTAATTTAATTTAATTGTCCCAACAGAAAAATGTTTATCGAAATGTGTTGGTGTTGGGACTCAAGTCAAAGATATTTGCAAAGATTGATATTTTGTCTACTGCTATTAGTTATTAAGTAAACAATTTATTGTATAAAATATTTATTGTAAATATTAACATCTCACCTAGACTCCACACATCTGATCTTATGTCATAGCCACGTGCCGATGACGGGTCAATTCTCTCCGGCTAGTTAAAAAAATGACAAAGTTAAATACAAATTATTCTCTCCCTATTAAGAAATATCAATAGTTAATTATACGTACTGCCATGTAAGGCCGACAACCAGCATCTCGACTTTGTGCAATGGAATCGACGAGTTGACCAGAAATTCCAAAGTCACACACTGTATAAAAATAAATATAATTTTTATATCTCCACTACATGTATTTAATTCACATTTAAGATATAAACATGTCTACATTTTAGTTTACTTACGCTGTAATAGTTGGTTGTAATTGGTTGAGAGAGTACATGGAAAAAAATTCACAAAATACAATGGAAAATTTAATTTATCATTCAGTTTCACAGATATTAGAAATGAAAAATAATTATTTTGATCATCCACCAACCTTTATGTTCCCGTTTCGATCCAAGAGAATATTTGAAGGTTTGACATCACTATAAATTAAAAAAAAAGTGTTTTGAAAACCGAATGAAAAGTAGGTGAGATTACAATCCATGAATTTGCATGTACACACTTACCGATGAATTATTTTCAATTCTTCCTTTAAATATGACAAAGCGTGGACAGTCTATTAGAATAAGAGGGGAATGAATTAATTACAAAAAGACGAAATAGTGAATAATCTATTCATATGGACTTGAACATGACTTACTGCTAAGGCAATTTGTCCGATAACTTGTTCACTCATTCGCTCTTTAAGGGTGTGATAAACAAATCTACATGATAATTACATACATGATTTAGTAAAACCTTTCATTGACAATAATTTGTGCATTTTTTACAAACAGAAGAGTATTTTACTTGTAGAATTGCTCCAAACTGGCATCCATTAATTCCATACATATCCAACAATCTCCTTCCTTAAATACCGCTCCATAGAATTGCACAATGTAAGGACAGGCATTTGACTTCATTACCACCTGTACACAATTTGGATTTGTAATCAAATCAGGATTAGAAAGCAATTACAATATATGATTCATAATAATTTATATTAAAATAATAAAAACAAAAGTTCAAAAGACAGCATAGAGAAAGAGAGTACTACAACTACATTGACTACTCAAAGCAAAAGAATCTGTATGTATCACATGGATGATTAGTGTAAGATTGTGTATGGTTAATCTTTGAAAAATGCAAAGTATTAAGTATGTTTTTAGTACATCTTTGGCGTGGCTTTGGTTTACCTCCAAGTCCATCATTAATTTTTTTTGCTCACGTTCATCAACAGTACAACGAATACGCTGTGGATGAAATAAATGTCCAGAGATTAGCTCAACAATATTAAATATATAGGTATCAATCAGCTTAAGTAGTAACAGTACACTACATACCTTGACTGCTAATGTTGTGTCTGATCTTCGATGGATCATCTTATTAACCTGTGAATTTATGAAACATGGATTCAAGTTAAATACATCTTGTACTATCATTTAATCAACTATTTATGAATATTTTTATTACGGCTCCATATGCCCCTCTCCCAATCTCTCCCAGATCCTCCAAGTCTTCTGCAAATATCAAATAAAATGATACAGAAATCTCTTCACTACATAGTCTTGAGTCTATAAATAACGAGATTTACCTGCAGTAAAGTCAAATGTAAGTTCTGGACTAATCTTAAGTTTTCCAGACGATTGAAAACCACGTTGGAATGCATCGCTAGGGCTGTATCAAAAATTCACAATTAAACATGCAATCACACACGAAAATAAATTACATTTGAGATTACTTACATTTGAGAATTTAAAACTGGAGTTGGTATGCGAGGTCCGGCTGGAAATCTTTGGAGTATTGTTGGAGGAATCGGAGGAGGATGATGTTGTGAAGGTGGTGGTTGTTGTTGTTGTTGAGGTTGTTGTAAATTTAATGGTCTCGTATTTAATGTTGGAGGTGGTATAAAGGATGCTGGACCAAAATTTAAGCGAAGCGTTTTTCTATCTGTAAACATTTTAAAAAAAATTGACATTACAATTTATACATTTCAATAAACAAAATGTCATATTTCAAATAAACAAGACTTACTTAATCCAGTATCATTAGAATTTGATGATGAACTGCCATTGCTACTCATCATTAAAAGACTATATAAACTTTCAACCTTTTTCTTTAACTCGGCAATATTTGACTATTAATATGTATTATTTTTTGACAAGAAACAAGGAGAGGACAAAATCGAATGACTTTTATGATGAGATCTTGTAATACACTGTCAATGTATAAATTAATTATTTGATAACAAAAAAAACTTAACAAATTTGATTGAATAACACAACTAAAATAAAAACAAAATCAAAAAAAGGGAAATAAAAACTAAAAATTCCCTACTACTTTAAAGGTAACTTTGTTAGTGCACATCTGTGTATCAATTTATTTTTTTGATCAAAAATTGCACTTTGTAGAACAATACGAGGAAGAATGGGGATCCAAACTATGAATGTTGGACAATGATAGTGTCCATCAAAGTTTACATCACTAATGACAGTGGAGAGACTATTCAGAGTTAGTGTTATATTTAATTTAATTGACTTTAACCCGTCTTTTTTTTCTACTGCTGTCCTCTCAAAGATTTGTTTTTTTTCTCTACATCAAAGAGGGGCAGCCTTTGAAAATGCTCTTGTTTTTTAATTAAATGCAAATGCAACTCATCAAAATGATTTCATACAATTATTTCATGAAATTGCAACACTCATCATTATTTAAATCTCCGTCTACACCACAACGTAATTAAAGTAAATTGAAAATATTGTCATTTAAATAACCATTGTATGTTAATTGCCATTTCAAAGGCCTTTGATTCAAAGGGGAGACTATATCCAGACTGTAAAAATATTTATTTTTTTTCAAGTAAAATTGATTTGGAATTCCTCTTTTTTTCTATTTATTTATTTTTATTTTTTTTTGTTTTGTGTGTCCATGAGAGGAAAAAGAGTGTTGAATATGGTGTGGAGTCGTGTATTACTACAAAGTTAAATGTGGGACATTACCCATCAATTTTAATTAATTAATTGGAAACATAATCAACGACATTTTTATGTTGGTTGTGTTTAAGTATGATTTCAGCTCCCCGACAAAAAAGTTCATACCGTCAGAAAGCTCTGCAACAAATCAGGTTAGTCATTTAATTTTATTAAAGATCAAAGATTTCATTAATCTTTGATAATTAATTTCCATTGATTTAATATCTCTTGCGGAATCCGTATGTTGAATGAATGGAATTTGGCAATGTTATGAATCTCCTCTCTCCCTCTTCCTGTGTTCTACATTGAATTTGTTACCAATTTGGACAATTTACGACAAATTAAAGTCATTTTATTAGTTAGATGAATTTTTTCTAAGCTAAGATGACAAAATATACTGATACCAGTTGTATGGTTTTTCAAAGATAAATTGGTCAATGATTTCAAATTGTTAAAATTCTTTTTCTTTACAGAAATTCTCTGCAACCGTTTCATTGCAAGTAAGTGACAAAAATTAATTATTACAATAATGTATTTTACTATAATTAACTTGTGATTGGATATTAATCTATTTTTATTGTTCTACAGTACTTTTGCAACCTCTGAATCAGGCTCTACATCATCGGGCATTAGTTCTCTATCGTCTTCCAATAATGATTTTACAAGGGCTCTGCAATCTTCTTCACCATCTCGTCATTCCCCCCGTGGAATTGAGTATCGAGCTCAGCAGTACCCCTTCGTCCCAAGCCAAGGTAAATTGTACTATGGGAATTTTCTATTGTTGACCTCTATAATATTTTATGTACGATGACTAATAGTGAAATTCCATAGACTTTGTTTACAATTCTTTGAGTTGGAGAAACCTTTGAAAAATTTAATTTGAACAATTTATTTATAAATACAAATACAATTGTATTTAGATTAGGTTCATGTTTATGATAAGTACTTGATAACTTGATGTTTCTAGATTTTTCTCGATATTATCAAGGATTGATATTTAACATGTGTCTTTTATTTTTGTTTACAGTACCTCCATCGGTTCAACAATTACTCCGTCGAATCGATTCTCCATCATCCCCCTCGTCCTCCTCATCAAATTCACCGACATCACAACTCGCCCCTATAGTTGTGAAGAAGCCTACGTTAATAATTAAATCTACAGTAGTGCCTAAACCAGTGTTACAAACAGCATCAACAGTGTCAGTGCCTTATTCATTGCCTCCACCTTCATGCAGTCGACCCATTGGCAATCATCAGGGAAACACCGGCCCACCTTTACCGCCAAAACCGCCAAAAATTAAGGATACGTCGTCTCAATTTAGTCAAGGAAGAGCTGAGATGCTTTCACCACCGCAACAACAACAATCTTTATCACCACCACCAATTAATGACTCACAGCTTTCATCACCGCAACTTCCGCAACCGCAAATTCCCCCTCCGTTATATACACAACAACATATGAATAATAACAATAATAATAATAATTCTCCGACTCCTCCATCTCCTCTTTCCTTTGAACTTCCACCCTCTCATCCATCTTATCCTCCTCAACATTCTCCTTCTCCCCATACACAGACTGTGTCACCACCACCAACGTCATCTCATCCTGGACATCTCAATCATAACAATAATAATAATATTAACAACAACAATCTTAATAATAATCATGTTCAACAACAACAACCGCAACCGCAACAGCCAAATGTACAAACCAAAGCATTTATTGACACTAGTAATGAGAATAATAATGGGACTGACAGAAAAACTCCGCCTGATGTGACAACACATGAGAGTCCCATTCCAGAGCGGAAAAAACTGAGCCGAGAGAAGGAAGAGGAGCGATTTGAGTCAAAAGTATGGCAATTTATCCATCTGAGTAATTATCTACAAATAATGTTGTTGTTTTTGTGTAAACACGTGTGTGTATTTTCTCTTTGTAGGTACGTGTGTACTCACCCCAAGCTTTCAAATTTTTCATGGAACAGCATGTGGAAAATGTAATCAAGTCTCATCAAGAGCGAGTTCATAGAAGATTACAATTGGAGGCTGAAATGGCCAAGATTGGTTTGAGTGAGGTAAGAAATTTATTGAACTTAAAGTACTCGTTACAAATTAATTAAAAAGGTGTCAAAATTTTAAACCTTGTATAATTTTTCGTACTTGTAGGAAGCTCAAACACAAATGAGAAGGATGCTTAGCCAAAAAGAATCTAATTATATCAGATTAAAGAGAGCCAAAATGGACAAATCAATGTTTAAATGTATTCGGACAATCGGAGTCGGTGCCTTTGGGGAAGTGACATTGGGTTAGTTAGAAAATCTTTACAAAATTACATCTGATGTGGGTAGAATGCAATGTAGTGTGTACCCTTTGTACTGAATTTGATTTTTTTGTATAATTTCAGTGAGGAAATTAGATACACAGCATTTATATGCCATGAAAACTTTACGCAAGTCAGATGTCTTGAGACGAAATCAAGGTAACGGACTTTAATGGAGTGTTAAAATATTTTATGTATACGTGAATGTAGCAAGTGTATTAATTTTTTGTTCATTTATTTCCAGTGGCTCATGTCAAGGCTGAAAGGGATATTCTAGCAGAAGCAGACAATGAATGGGTTGTCAAATTATACTACAGCTTTCAGGTGAGACACTTTACTCCATCATATTTAATAAAAGTGTTCTTACAAGTACATAGTTAAACAAAATAATCATTTCTTTTGACTAATTTCATGTTTAGGATATTGACCATTTGTATTTCGTAATGGACTACATACCAGGCGGAGATCTAATGAGTCTTTTAATTAAGAAAGGAATTTTTGAAGGTTGGTCATTAAATAGACAAAAAAATTGTTGATATATGTACCTATGCAAGCAAGTAACATTCTAACAAATGCGTTGAATTTTTTTAACTTTCCAGAATCATTGGCACAATTCTATATAGCAGGTGATTAATTATGATAAATAGTACACAATAGCTTTAAATAGTATATATAGTATAAATCAGTCTGCAGAAGTGAATTAATGTTGATTTTATGATTTATAGAATTAATATGTGCAGTGGAATCTGTCCATAAAATGGGTTTCATCCATCGTGACATCAAACCAGGCAAGTTATTAGTTTAAGTAAAATTTTCAGCCTTGATTGTACGAACAAACGAACAGTATGTGTCATAATTTAATTTGCCAAATATTTTTACAGACAATATTTTAATTGATCGAGATGGACATATAAAACTGACAGACTTTGGTTTATGCACTGGTAAAGATTATTCAATTTCAAATCATTTTATATTTTTCATTGGGGAAATCTAAAGAGGATTAAGAATTGAAATATTTTTTCATGTATTTTTTCAGGATTTCGGTGGACTCACAATTCGAAATACTATCAAGATTCGAATGGTTGTCATTGTGAACACAACTGTCAATGGTGAGGGACATTACAAAGAAATAAAAATAACTTCAAAGGCTCAATTTAACATGCA
This sequence comes from Arrhopalites spinosus, assembly GCA_034700945.1. Classification (NCBI taxonomy): domain Eukaryota; kingdom Metazoa; phylum Arthropoda; class Collembola; order Symphypleona; family Arrhopalitidae; genus Arrhopalites; species Arrhopalites spinosus. The sequence continues at coordinate 10,983 of JAQIVZ010000272.1, forward strand.
AATAATTCAATTTTATTTTGATGCAGGCAAACTTGTCCAGGAGATAAACCGTTGTTAGAGAGGAGACGCAAGAAAGAACATATTCGATGTCTTGCACATAGCTTAGTAGGAACACCAAATTACATTGTAATTTTAAATTGCTACACATTTAATTATTATTAACCTTTACAATACAATCTGTAGTGACTAAATATAATTTTGTGTTTTCTTCTAGGCACCAGAAGTCCTCATGAGAACAGGATACACGCAACTCTGTGACTGGTGGTATGTTTAAAATAATGTTCAAATGACATTATTCAAGGTTGAAAATAACTAAACTAATGAGGTGTCACATTTCATTATTTTTAGGTCAGTGGGCGTGATTCTCTACGAAATGCTGGTATGTCTCCGGCCTGTACTTTTACTCATATTATAACACCTATGTACTTAGCTTGTACGGAAATTCAGACCTTTTATAAAATTATTTGTTCATTTGTCAGGTTGGCCAACCTCCATTTTTAGCTCCAACTCCTGCCGAAACTCAGTACAAAGTAATTAACTGGGTTAATACGCTAAGGATACCCAGCCAAGCACAATTGTCCAGTCAAGCTAAAGGTAAAATTAAAACAATGATATGACACACTTAATTTGGAATGGAAATGTTAAAATTAACTTTCACTTTATAGATCTCATACTAAAATTGTGCACGGATCATACACGGCGACTGGGAAAAAACGGTCCAGAACAAGTCAAAGTATAATATTCATTCAATTCATATAAAAAAATATTGTGATTATTAAATGATGTCCTAATTCAATGTCAATTTTTTTTCTTTGACAGTCGCACCTTTTCTTCAACTCTATAGATTTCGAGTCCGGCTTAAGGCGAACAGTGGGTGAGTGTGCTTAAATTATTTTGATCATGAAATCATTAAAGTTGACTTCTAAATATTTTTTTATAAAAAAATAATTTCTTTCTTTCGTAGCCCCCTTCGTCCCAAAAATACGTCATCCGACGGACACTTCAAATTTTGACCCTTGTGACGGTGACAAGCCTGAGGACACAGACTCGTCTCCCTTCGATTCAAATCAATTTCACGGATTTTATGAATTTACATTTCGTCGATTTTTTGATTCTTTTGAGACGCCTAACTTCGTTAATTATGATGAAAAATGTCTGTATGTATAATGTTTTAAAAAAATAAATATGACATAAATTAAATAAATGATTCATCACATTGAGAATTTTTTTGTGGAGTACGCGGATTACATAATTTTTTCATAAAAAAATCAATTTTTAACACAAAAAAAACTAACAGAACGAGAGGGGAAAATCTTTTGTTAATTAACCCAGTGACTTACTCTGATTGGAGTAGGAGGAATCTTGAAGATAGATAAGATTGTACATAATGTTTTGCATCTGCCGTAGAATTCTGTAATCTTTGCAAAGGAGTTTATGTAAGAGGGATTACATTGTTTTGATTGTATCCATTATGCAGATTGTTTTTGTATAAAAATAAACCTCCTGTGGACACACTAGTTTTTTAAAGAGACTCTTTACCAGAATAGCTGTGACAATGGTACGATATGTGAGACGAGTATTGTTTTCCAATCTTTGTCGTGGGAGGTGGTAACTTTCACCGTAACTGATTTTGTCATGATTTCATTTCCTATGACCCCAATACAAGTACATAAGTCGTATTTAACATGGAAGAATGATGAGGAATAGGGATTCAACAAAGACTAAACATTTTTCACGTAATCGTTTTAAGGGACAACAAGAGTTAATATGGTGACATGTAATTTTCCTATAAAAACTAAATGTTTAATCTGATCTCAGTTCAGTTAGATTCAAGTATGCGACAAATTCTCATTATATTCTTCATTGCATCAGGTAAACAAATTGATATTGGAGAGGCAAGTTTATTCAAAAACGCTGCTAAGTTAATTTTATTTTGAGTTCAGTGTGTCCAAAATTTCAGAATTGTGAAAATATTTAATATTTATTTTTTCAGTGACCTCCACGCTAGCGCGCTCCGTTCGCGTCCGACGCGGGTACGGAGGGGGCGGAGGTGGTTTGTCAAATCTTGGTGGCTATGCCCCAGGATATGGCTCTGGACCGGCGGGTCAAGCCGCGGGGGCGGGTGCTGTTGGTGCTATAAATCAACATGAGGGTGTTGCTTTGTGGTCCGCACAATCGGCTGTGGCTGCCGCTGTGGGAAGGGATTATCAAAATCAAGTGGCTACAACTGCACAATTTGTGAATCAATTCACTGCCCCTGTCACCAAGGGTCAAGCTGCAGAGGCCTTTAATGTAAGTGTCGACGGGTTTTTTTATGAATAATGTGAAATGTCACTCTTCTTAGATTCGACAAAATCTAATTCGGTTTTTTTTGTGTTGTAGGCCGTCCGACATCAACAACAAGGAAGTTACATTTCCGGAGCTTTGGCTGCAAATTCACCAGCTATTTCCGCCGCGGCTAATGTCGCCGCTAAAGATAATTTTGCGCAAGCATACCAAGCAGCGCAAGGATCAACCTTATCAGCCGCCGCTGCTGATGCGGCAGCGCAACAAAGCGCCTATTTGGTTAGTGTTCAGTGACTTGTCAAATTTACCATTTTTCAGTAAAACATGACGGAGAAATGATTATTTTAATTGTTATTTTGTCTATTCAGGCTGGATCAGCTTTGGCCGCTCAACATGTCGCCGCCGCACACGCGGCAGCATATGCATCGCAGGCAAAAACACAGCAAACACTCACAAACGCCGCTGCTCTACAAGCCATTAATGGCGTTAATTCAGTTGATCGTGCAGCCAGTTACAGTTTCTCAGGAGGAGGTGGAGGTTATGGAAAATAAATTTGTCAATTTTAAAAAAATGCTCAACCATAAAATTCCACTAATAAAATTATCTCATTCAGGACAAAATTAAATAAACTATTTTTCTAAAAAAACAAACAATATTTAATTTCTAAAAAATTGCCCGCATAACTTTTTCTTGTTCATTTCATTCCTCCACAGTCCTAGAGCTGAGTTGTAGACAAGGCTTGAATAATTGTAGAGAATTATTTTGTTGCTGTACAGAGAATGCAATTAGTACTCTCAGGTATAAACATTAGTAATATATAATAACATGAATCAGAGATCAAGAGACTTGAACTATAAAATAAAGGAGGGAGGGTTAAAGATTGTTAATAAGCCGAGTCAAAAGTGGTAGTTTGGTTAGGATTAAGGTTTCTTATAGAGCAAAAATATTTTTTTTGCATATACATTACACATCTAAATGAAATGAATGGGAGACAATTTGGATGACGATGAAATAACTTGAGTGAGTGTAAGTTGCATGAGCCTCTCATTAAAAGAGACCAAAAAAACTGGTTTCAATCTCATTCTCATATCAAAAAATGCAAAAAAAAACATTTTAGCCGGTATTCTGACCACTTTGTAATTTTATATGATACGAGACAGAGAGACGAGGAGGAGGGGTTGCCAGAAAAAAAATAGTTTTAAGGGTAGGATTCTCCAACTAAATCGAACGATGACCGTCTTCAAGGTAATCGGGTAGTTTTGCGGTGTATTATAACAGATACACTGTATGGCCAAATGTATTGTGTTGTATATAGAGAGTATTATGTAGATTGTTATAGGGTAAAATACTAGATAATAATTGTAGGGAATTTATATAAGTATCAAGAAAACAAGGGACTAACAAGTCGTTCTTTTTTTCACGTATGTAAAATCTTTCGTCACACACACACTCACCGAGTCAATGATCTTTTTCCCTTTTATTCATCTCTCTCTCTCTTCCCCTTTTTTGAAGTCATCTTGTTCTTTTATGAGATTGAAACAATTATTACAACAGTAAATATTCTTTTCCCCTACTCTACTACAAGACTCTCAATGATTCAGGACTATTGACTCAACACTCTCCTTGTAGACGGATACTTTCACTAAAGACAGAAAGGTCCGAGTGTCTTTTGTTCCTTTTTTTGTCTGTGCGTGGGGTGTCGTGTGGACTTTTTTTATAATTGTTGTCGTGTTTTTTTAAATTGGAATTTATTGTTAAATAATTTAATTAAAAATCATGAAGTTATCGATACTACTCAGTTTAGCTGTCTTGTGCTGGACAGTGACAGCACTTCCGGTCAACGATGTCCGGCCAATGACAAGTGACCGATCCTTGTCCAGTCGGAATAAAAAATTACCACGACAAGAGGAATTAGTTGTTGTCACTCCAGTCTCTTCGACAGTGGTTCCAGCTCCAGTGGTGTCCACAGTGTCAAAAGTTAGTAAACCACCAACTTCAGCTCCAACAACTCTCTTTGTCTCAACAACAAAACGAGTGGTAGTTCAACCAACTCCGTCACCACCAAAATTCACTGTTCCAACAACTACTTTAGGTGAGTTTCTTCAACTTTGACCTTTGACCCCTTCTAGGGAAAGAAATTAATTTTTTGTATTTATTATTTTTCAATTTATAGGATCAGTTGAGACGGGATCAGTACAACCTGTTGGAGATCATGTTGAAGTTGTCAAGAGTGGCCCAAGTACTGTCAAATTTCCGGCTTTTGTTGAGGGTGAGTCATTGTCCAGTCCAAGTCCAGTTGATCTTGATTTAATTGCTGGAGTCTCTACAACCAAATTGGTAACTCCATCACCTGTCACTCCCGTCCCGGTCAGTGTCCCATCAAAACCTGTAGGTAAACCACTCCCAACTGGCAGTCCCACTACTACAACTGTCCGTCCTGGAGAGGAAGAAGAATCTTCTGAAGAGGAAAATGAGGAAAATGAGGAAGTTCCAGAACCACCTCAAAGTGAAACTGAAGACGCTCCAGAAGAAAGTCCAGAAGAGGAAGATGAGGAAGAGGAGGAGGAAGAGGAGGAAGATGAAGCCCGAAGTGTTTCAGTGAGGGATGATGATGATGCCATGATTGTTGAAGCTTTAATGGGACGACAAGATGCTCCATCTCCTAAATTGGATGCTTTTATTCCCGGATACATCACTGAACAAGGAGAGATTTTAGTTCCCAGTGAGTTTCAAAATTAATTAATTATTCCTGTCATTTAAAATTTAATAATTTTAATTTTTCCTATTTTAGTTGACACCCTCGAAGAAGGACTCCGATATTCCATCATTCCAGGTAATTTAAATTGGCCATAAATATTTTTAAAATGTCAAGAAAAATAAATTCTAATTGAATTTTAATAAATTATTAGACAAGAAGACACAAAGAGGACGATTAGACATCAAACTTCGTCAAGATCTTGATGATGACGATGATGAGAGTGTTGAGGATGAAGCTGAAGACGCTGCCAGCAGTGAGGAAGATGACGATGTTGTCCCAGTCCGTTTGTCCAGTTTCAACATTATTTACAAAAAGAAGAAGGACAGCAAAGACAAAGAAGAAGACGCAGATGAAGAGGAAGAAACTGGTGATGGTGGAGATGAAACCGGCCCAGAAGGAGGACCAGAGGGTGGTTCCGGTGAGACATCAGTAGAGCCAAGTAAAGAGAACAACAATATTGTTCAAATCAAGAGCGTGACACAAGGTCAAACTTACCGTCCAGCCAAACCCCCACTTCAAGCCATTCCAGCCACTCGTCCCACTGGAGAAGATGATGAGAATGAATTGAGACGTTTACTCTACGGAGGTCAATTCCGCCTTTATGGACTTGATCATAATGACGATGATGAGTCCTATTTTTACACTCATCCCTTGCAACAAAAACAATATTATAGTTATGCCCCCTCACATGTTCAAAAATCAGCCAACTTACCTTACCTTAATTACTATGAGTAATTTTGTGTGATTATTTTTTTAAACCAATTATTTATTTTGTTGAAAAGTGCAAAACCAGAACCAGCTCTCCCTAATTATTTATTACATCCCAAATTATTATCTCCTCCTCCATCGTCTCAACTATAAAAATAATGCTCAAAAATTACTCTCCCTCTTTTCCCGACGCCAAAGAGACAGGATAAACATGACTTGTATTTGTGAGTGGTATAGTTAAATTATTGTTCAAATATTTAAAAAAAAATAAAACAATTCCAATGGAATCCCAGTTTTTTCAATTTCTAAAACGTCTTTTTTTAATGCAAATTTTACTCAGCATTCTAACAATCTACGATAGAATTTTAACAACATTCTGTAAATAGTTAAAAATAGTACTATTCAATGGTAAAATACTTTAGGGAAAATTCAACAAATTTCATAATTCATAGTCAACAAGAAAAACAAAAAAAATAATAATTAGCATTAATATTAAATTAAAAAAACAAAACAATCCAGCCTCATTACAACACTGTAAAATTATTTTGCTTTTTGGCTCCTTTGGACAGAGAGAATGAGACAATTTAATTATTATTATTGTTATGATTCAAATTATTCATGTTCTGATTCATGTTCTTGGGTCCTGGAGCGACTGCGGGAACATTTTCTGAGTAACTTCCATGATGTCCATGACTAAATTAATTAAACATTAAATTCAACATTAATTTATGACAGAATTTTAAAATAAAAATAGCCAATATATTTATTATAATTTACCCGTGTCCGAAATTGTGGCCATGTCCGCCTGTGGAATGACCTCCTCCACTTTGCCATCCATGTCCATGACCATGGGCTTTACCTTTGGGTGGGGCATGATTGTAATCAAAATAATGTTCTCCGTACCCTCCGTGCTTATCTCCCCATCGAACCTATGACAAAAATTATTACAATTAATATTTTTAATTAATTTAAAAAAAACTGATCAAGTCACTGAAAAAAATAATAATTTACCTTCGTTCTTGCTCTCCATCCATGACCCTGTTCATATCGACTAGTATAATGACTGGGATTGCCACGATGATATCCAAATTCATATTGACCATATCCAGGTACATTTAAATATTGAAAATAACCTTGATGTCCATGTCCAGCATAGGACAGAGCAACACAAGTTGCCAAAATGAAGGAAACTAAAATCACTAAATTCATTTTTGAATTTTTAAATCACTGAAAAAGATTCCACAAACTCAGAGATGAACTAACTAATTTGAAAATAAGACTCAACCTGACTTTATATAAAGATTTGATGAAAATTATTTTACAAACCTCGTCACGCTCCCCTCCCCCACTCCACCTCAGTCAGACTCATTTTTCACTTTCCATTATGTATAACAAATATATCTTATACGCACTCTGCACATCAACTCATCAACAAAAGCACACATTTAATAACTGTAAGAGCATATTTATAATTTAATGTACTTGGGGGGTTATAGTTATTTGGTTTGGTCTATATCATATATTACACTGCCTCATATTTTTTTGCAATATCCGCTAATAGTCATCTTCACTAAAGAGCAAACCTTAACCTCAAGTCAATTATACCCAAAAGTAATAAAATAAATGATATTATTATGATTTGTGAAATTCAATGTCTGTGAAACATGCACAGCACTTTAGACAGAGACAAAATAATACTTTTTTTTCAAAAAAAAATCATTTTAACAGATATATAAAAACATACTTGAATTTTATTGTTGTGGCCCATTTATTTGTGTGGTGGAGAGTCGTTACTAGTTATACACACGAGTGTAATCTTGTTAATTTTTTTTCTCTTATCAATTAAGAGGCGACCAGGTGTGATTACTGGGTCAATGCGTCTCTCTGGGTACAGACTGTGGAATTATATTTCTTTTTGACGATTTCTTCTTCTTTTTCAACTTGAACATCTCAACTATATTATTTTTATGAATCTAATCTCGTCACAAAAGAAGACTTACATCTGTATTAAGTATTTTCATTCTAAAATCACATTTCTTTTTCTCTTTAAAAATTTACTACATGGAAGCCCATGAGAAAGGAGTTTCTCTTGACTTGTCATATCTGTACATGTACGTACATAACATTAGTCATATTATCATTGACCACAACCATTTAATATACATAATGTGAAAACTAACCTTATATATATTTTTAATGGGGAAAAGTTTTTTTTTGCCTCAAGTTGAAGATTTTTTTGAGACTGATCAAATCATAAAATTAATACTTGAAATTGTAAACTGTAACGTAATTTAACGATGAGATTATTGTTAGTTGACAGTGAAATCTTTTCAGGATTTTTTTTTTCATGCAATTCATCTACCGTAACGAAACTCAAATCAACCAAACCAGTGTGATATATATAAAAAATTTACTGTGTGACAAAATCCTCCATAATTACTTTTGCTTTTTTTTGTCTATATGAAATTAAACATGAAACAAGCCCTGTAATCAATAATTCTCTACTCCATGAATCTAAAAAAAGTTAAAGAATGATTCTTAATGAATTAAGATGAATACTTGTGCAAAATAATATTGACTACACACACAAAAATAAATTTCGAAATCAATTTGTATTTTTATAGCCAAATTATTCACCATATACAAAACTCATCTACGACCCATATTGGGTTATAATTTTTGTGAATGGTGCTGCAGCTTTTTCTATCTTCGCCGATGCTTGTCTGGTCAACTTCTGTAATGTCAAAAAAAGAGTCAAATGCATATTAGTACAGTTTTAATACAAATAAAAAAAATAATGGGTAAACTTTACCCGGTAAAGTATCATGTTACTATGAATTTAAAAAAGGTAGTCCATAAATGTATTGAACTTACTCTCTTAATAAGTCGTTTCTTCTCACGAATGGCTGTCAACATTCTCCTCTTCTTTTCAAGAGTCTTAACAACACCAGCATACTTCCAGCCCACTTCTGTGGACAATCGACCAAGATAGCAGTACTAAAAAGTAAATTAAAAAAAAAAGAACATTTAAACTTTACTCTCATGAAATTAATGTAATTGATTATTTTTAAAAAACAGTACTCATTTATTTTGGTAATATTATTTAGAAGACAAATTAATAATTTAAAATGATTTTGCTTACTTTTCGCCCTGGTTTCAAACACATGATCCTCATTGCTTGGGGCACGACTACTCTCTTTTTATTTCCATAAGGTGGTGGAATACCTTCAACAACCTAAAAATAAAACAAATAGCACATTTAGTAAATGCTAAAGCTAAATTAACTAGGACTTAATATCATCATGTAAATTAATTACTTTAAGACGTCTTAGGGCGTCCTTTCCACGCTGGGTCTTGTGGGGAACCATACCTAAAAGAATACAAAAAATCAAAATATATTATGATGAAAAATGTAAGTTATTATCATATTTTTATCAAATTCAAATTAAAACTAACCCCTAACAGCACGCTTAAATATTTCAGAGGGTGCACGGTAATGGAAGGGTCCTCTTTTGGGGTTTACATTACATCTTTTTCTTAGGAACGCCAAGTACTTCAACTTATTACTGTAAAAAAATACACAATTACAATTAAACCGTACTGCATCTTTAATAATATCAAGAAAATATTTAAGTACAAAAGAGACAACATTGTCCTTACCGATAGAAATTTCCGCTGAGGTTGATTAACTCTGCTCTCAAAACAACTACCTTGTTTCCTTGTAAAACAGCCTTGGCCACAGTCGTAGCTAGACGACCCAGCATGTGACCGGCCCCATCAATTTTTATCGGCTAAAAAAGGCAAAATAAATACAATATTAAAAACCCATCCGGACTATACATATATGTATGCACATATAAATATACAGCGGCTTTGACCATGCGGCGACAGCCGATGAAAAATTCAGAAAAACCGAAAGTGACCAAACAAAAACTACACATTTTATACATTTACAAACAATAAGAATTATGATCAAACTAATAAACTCACCCTTGAAGATAATCCAGACATTTTTATGTCTTTTTATATATTTTCCGAAATCACCTCGCAAGAAACACGGCCAGCTCTCCAATGCCTGCCACGAAATTGAACCTTCCCGCTGCGAGTGTTCCAATAGATGGGGTGGCAGTCCTGTTCCCCATCCTTGTTCTCTCGGTCTTCTTAATTGTGCTTGACGGGGCATCATGCATTGAGATTAAATGATTTTCAGAATTTTAATCAAGTTTATTTAAGGTTGAATGTAATATGATAAACAGCATTAGAAATCTCTGTTTGTCAATGACAATTAAGTGCATGCTTTTTACTATGTATGAGATAATTATTTATTTTTTTGAAAGCTAATTTGTATTTTAAATTAAATAAAGAGGTTCTTTTTTATAAAAAAAAATGCGTCTGAATTCATTTTATTGATTGCAATTAATAGGATCATTTTGCTAAACAGGTACATAAATTCGTTGATAGTTTACTTAAAATCTACTATAATTAAAGTAAGACAAAAAGAAATTCAACAAATAACAAAACAACTAAGAATTTGTAGTTAAATCTTAACATTAAAAACTTACAAACTAAACTTTAAAAAAGTTAATTTTGATTACACCAAATAAATTAAATTCATCCTCCTAAAAAACTACATCTTGATCAAAAAAAATCAACAAAACTCTCTCTTTCTACTTTTTTTAAAATTTTGTAAATTCCAATCAATGACTAGTCTTTCCACCATTGCCCCCCGTACTTAATTAATAACAAAACAAAAATAACTCGTCGTCTAAAAAATCCTCTGTATAATCTTATAGCCTCAACATTCTAAATAATGATATTTGGCTTGTTATTAAATTTAGAACACAAAATGTCAAATAATAATTTCCTTGGTTTGGGCTATATCTAATATTTTAATTATTTTAGGTTCTATTGTTGGACGATAATTTCTTTAATAGCCACTGTGTCCATAAGTGTAGACGGGATGATCTGTGTACCATCCAAAAGCACCATAACCTCCAGTGTATGCTCCGTAGTCAACATAGTCGTAGGGACTGTGAGAGTGTCCATGTCCATAGCCAGTTTCGGCTGTAATTGGTTCCTTTCTGGAGGAGGAGGTCATGGGTTCATAAGCATCTTCTCGTTCTCTCATTGATTCTTCACGTTCTCTCATTGGTTCTCTACGGGGCATCACTGTCAAAATACAAGTAAATTATTAATCAATTTAATTTAAACTATATTTAAAAATTGTCTTTGTCTTACTGATAATCTTTGGTGGACGTCCTTCTCTCATTTGTGGTTGTGATTGACCCATGAGTCCTCGTGGCACCCTTCTCAATGGGATCAACTCCACAAAGTCACCATTTTCATCCTCAACAAGGGGAAAAGCAAGGGCCATTCCCAATAGACACACCACCAAAACACTCAAACATTTTGACATTTGACCCTGAAAAATTAAATATTATTTTAATTAAACTCTTCTTCTTGTAAAACATTTTTTGTCAACTGTCAACTTTTCTCTTTTCATAAAAACTTTATAAAATTCACTGTAGACTTACCTTCATCATTAAAATATTTTGATAAAATAATAGAAAAGCTAAAGTAGTTGTTCTTGTCAAATTCAAAGTAGAAATGGAGAAAAGTAAATTGTCTACCTTCTCTTTTATACTCTCCCTTACATTTTAATGGTCAAATTAATTATGATGTGAGGTACAGAGGTAGGAGTATTGAGACAGAAAAAAGGGTTGAAGGGCTGTAAAAAAAAAGATTTTCTTGTTGAATTTGTGAAAAGTCTATATAGACATATAGAGCATATTATATTTGTACATGTTAAAATCTTGATTGAAAAAATAGATAGAATTTAAAGGTATTTAGTAGAAATTTTTTAACATTAAACTTTACTTTCACATGGCGCTCAGCGAAGCGTTCTCCCCTCACAAAAAATATATAAAACTTTTTTAACTTTATCATCCTCAGCAGCGTCTTTACAAGCGATCAGCCTTTTCTATGCAAAAAGATTTTTCAAGAAGAATAAAGAGCAAGTTCAGCTCAGTGTTCTGCAACCGCAGCGATTGTTGTATATATACTATTAAAATGGATTATTTACATTTTGCATGCCATGCATGGTGAGGATTCGATCATCTTCTTTTTATGAAGATTTATCTGTTAATAGAGAGTAGAGGGGAGGGGTAATAAAATATGTTAAAGGTAATTACAAAAAGAGTTTTTTTATAAGTTTGGTGTGATTCAGATTGGAAAAAGAAAATCTTTCTTAGACTAATATGAACCTAAAACATGAAAATACTCGTGTCTAGTCGTGGTTGACATTGATCATGTTTGTAATACATGAACATCATTATCTTGTCAGGTGAAATTCTAACAAAAGCCACATAACTAATACTCCTTGTCCCTTCTCACATATTTTATTTTTTAATGGAAGGGACTTTTAAAGTCAGTCGTGTGAAACATAAACAAAATTCTTCATAGTCTGTAACACTAGACTTTGATTCTTTTTATTGAATGAGTACAATTATTTTATAATTAAATTTATTAGGTTGTTTGTAGATTTGTAGTCTCTCTTCAATTTTCTTATCTTTGTCTTCATCAACAAATTAAAAAATATGTGTCTGTGTATCTTCAAAATTAAATGAGAATTGTTTACTTTTTTGTAGTATTTAAATGTCATTGTATTTAATGTCAACAACAATTTAATAATTTGACTGATTGAAATGATGAGTTTTACTTATGCAAATGAACTGTTTTTTTGCATCATTGGTTTAGTTTCAAACAAGTTGAGACATGCTTGGAAGTTGCTTGGCTTTGAAAAAAAAGATCGTGAAAAAATTAATTTTTTGAATTAATTTAAAGTTATTTTTGATATCAAAAAGTTAAAAAATTGACTAAAATAGTTTGATCATGGATCTTGAAAATACTAATGGTCAATTTAAGCATACATTCCCTGTGAAATTTGTTGGATGTCTCAGTAATTTTGAGGTAAGTCTGCCAGCATGATTTTAAGCATGATTTTCTTTTCTCGTCATCAATATTTAAGTTTTTAAAATTAATTCTCTTGCTTGACGTTGATTATGACGTATTCTAAAGGAAGGATAATTTGTTTTTGTATGAGAGTTAATGTAGCGAGTGAGTTAATTATGTTTTGTTTTCATCCTAATTTATTTTTATGCACTTTGTTTAGGTTTACGAATATTTCAAGGAAATTAAGGATGACAGTACACAGGACGAGGAGAGGAGCAAAGCACTCAAGTCAAATACTCATTTATCAACAATTGTTTATGAAGCCTTACAATATTTTAATCAAACTCCTTGTGTTGAACAAACAGAGGAAGGCATACGCTCCTTCATTCATCAAGTTGAACCCTATAGTCTGACAAAGCCAGAGAAATTGACAATCATTAATACAGTAAGTTAATCGTTTTATATTTTATATTATGTACATAACTCTACCAGAACAATAGCATATTTTCATACATTACCAAACTGTATTCAATATTCATGATAAAAACAAAAAAGTCTGTCTTTAATTTTGTGCATCATCTCACACAGGTTGTGTATTTACCATTAGTTTGACAGGTTTTTTAAAATCATTTCGTCTCAATTTTATTGTAGAGACCAACTGTCCCTGTTGATATTCAAGCCATAGTTGAGGAGAGTGAAGAAAGACTAACTGAAGAACAAGTAGACGAACTTGTAGAAATTGTTAAAGCTACACTTCCATCTGCATCCAACGACGACGACGAAAAATCAGACGAAGGCTAAAAGAATATTCTTATATGGTATTTTTTTATTTTGATAAAATACTCTTTTTTTGTTCACCATAATACTGTTATGCAATAACTATTTTTTGTGTTTAAAATAACAAAACACGCGAATGCATACTTGAAATTAATATTATTGTAAACAAAAAAAATTTAGTCAAGTACTTTGCAGTACTATTCTCATCACTTTTATAGTTTATTAAAGCAAGTTTGTTTATACTGAGTTTTTCAACAAATTGACATTATACTACCATTTCCATAAGCGTTTATTTTAAAGCTGTCGGTTCAATTGACTAGTTGATACGAGAGAGGTATATATATAAAAAAAAAAAAAGAGTAACAAATCTATTGTTCATCTTTGTGTAAATGGGATTATTCGTGACGTATACATCATAAGGACACGAGGGAAAGAATTTCGCCAACACGTAGTGATAATTTAATATCAGCTAAATGATCTGCTCTCGTTACTCCCAATGTCACAATTGCAATTGGTATTTTCAATTCTTTTGCACGTAGGGGAAAACGATAGGATGAGTACACTTGAAGGGATGATCCCAAGACTAGGATGCTATCACAGTTTTGCAAAGTATCTACAAAAAATATAGACGTTATTCATCTAAAAGATTAGGATTCAATGGATAGTTTTATTATTTTACTCACTGTAAATATGCTCCACTCTGGGTTTAGGAACATTATCTCCAAAAAATACTATGTCCGGTTTTAAAATTCCATCACCACATTTTGGACAGGGAGGTACGACAAATTGCTCCACATCTTCCTATGTAGAGTTAGTGTAGTGTTAATTAGGAGATAGGTTAGTTAGGGTATTGCATATAAAAATATTATTCCATACATGTGCATACCAATTCAATATCTCCGTCAGGTCTGATAGCTTGTTGGGATTTGATTTCAGGGGCAAATTGTGGATTACATTTAATCAGTTCTTTTTGAAATTCATGACGGTCTTGACGAAATTCATCACATTTTAGACAGATGACTTCATAACCTATGATTAATTTTTTAGGTAAAAACATTAAGTTTAATAGTCTCAGGGAAAGCACTTCAACATTTGACGAGTTTTTTTCTCATATTTACCTGTACCATGAAGTTCAATGGGTGAACTACCAGCTTTATTATGTAGTCTATCTACATTCTGAGTGATTAGACCATTGACTTTGCCTTCCAGTTCCCATTTGCGGACAATTTTATGGGCTTGATTTGGTTCTGTTTTCGAGAAATTTGGCCAGCCAAAAAAATTTCGAGCCCAGTAGCGTTTCCGGGCAGCAGAAGACTTCATAAATTCTTGAATATACATTGGACGATGATTAGTTCGATGGTATAATCCCACTCCTTCTGACCTATTTTTGAATGAGCATCATACATTTCATATTCAATCACTTAAATGCATTGGAAAATGTGGCTTTATTAAATATTTAATATGGCCTATAACTTGTATACCTGTAGTCTGGAATTCCACTCTCGGTTGAAATGCCAGCCCCTGTAATGTATATAATTAAATTAAAATATTGTGGACTTTGTTATGAATAGTTGTAGATGAATTTAGTCAGTTTTTACCTGTGAGGACAAACATTTTGTTGTGTCGGTCATAGAATTGCTTGAGAATTTGTACATCCTGGGAAGATGGAGAGTCATGTTTAGGTACATATTGGAAATTTTCTTGGACAGCTAACTTTGAAAATGTCTGTTTTAAATTTAATCCTATTTGTCTCATCTTGTACTATAAAAATTTAACTCTGTTTCCAAAACACAAACCAAAAACAAAACAATTTTTTTTACTTTGTTTGAAAGTTGACGCGCTTGTCCATGTGATTTTGTCGCGTAAAAATTTTTGATAGAAAAAAATTGAGATAAGAACGACCCTCGTTGACCTCTCAGAAACGGAATCGAGTTAAATTATAGTTAGTTAATTAGTGGATTAATTAAACACCAATTAGACAATTAATTTCGGGACAGAAATATGTCTTCATCAGCTTTATTTGCTTGCTCAAGGTATGTCAAATTAAACTTTGGTTAAATTAGAATCTCTTCATGTCAATTGGACGTAAATTAAACTTGACCGATTCATGTTAGAGTCCAACATTCTGGACAGTAAAACATGTGTGTTGTAGGGAATAGTCATGAAGTTAATTTTAAGCATTATAATTTTTAATTAAAATAAATGTGTACATATGAAAATACCTGAGATGACTCAACTAAGATTTTACTAAGATTTGTCACTTTTCTTTAGGTGCTACAGTCGCCACCCCTTCGAGGAATTATCTGGTAGTCAACAACTCTGTAAAGTAAGGATTACATTTATATTTAAAAAGGGTTTTTAAATATCATTTTTAATATAAATGTTATGAACATGTTTACAATGATAACAACAAAACTATGATGATGCCTAAAGTTGTCGTATACCGGATGTCATTTTAGTTCAATTTTGATGTATTTATTTTTATTCTAGGACTGTCGGGAAGTTTACCCCGTGGTGAAATGCACCTATTGTCGTTCTGAATTCCAACAAACAAGGTACTTGTTGTGATTTATGCTTCGTCTAAGATGGTTACTCTTAATCTTAGGTACTTGTATTAAATACTGTTGGTTTTTTAATCTCCGCAGCAAGAATAGTACAACAACGATTTGCAAGAAATGTGAACAGAATGTGAAAAAATATGGAAAACCATCAGCTTGTGATTATTGTAACATCATAGCAGCTTTTATTGGTCAGAAATGTCAACGTTGTGAGAACTCTGAGAAAAAATATGGGGCCCCAGTTACCTGTGAACAATGCAAATTAAAATGTGCTTTTGACCGTGAGGACAAAAAGGTATTGTGATTAAATTAATCTAAAAATGTTCCTCTCATATTATATTTGATCAAATTCGTAATCCTCTCTCTCTCTTGTTGATTGTACAGGTGGACGGAAAATTACTCTGTTGGTTATGTACACTGTCTTTTAAACGGGCTCTTGCCAAGACAAAATCGACTGACCCTGCCCGTCATTCCCATGTGAAATTAGGATCAAGTAATAAGCCAAGGGAACCCAAAAAACCACATGACAAAAGACCACAACGAGTGGATGTAACCAAGATGAACGAGGATCAACCACCGCCGCCTAAACAACCAAGAACAGCTGGTATTGTCCGAGATGAAATCACCATGGGCTCAGATCATCTTGGTAAGTATCCTTTAACTTTTATTACTATTCAATACATTGCCATATTCTTGTAGTATAATTAAAATTAATTTTTTTTGTCTCTCGCAGTGGCATTAACTCAACTTAGAGAACAAATTGCGAATTTACATCGACAAATCTCTCAAAAGGATAAAGATATGCTTGCCAAGGATCGTATGGTTAGTACTGATATTCTCAACTACGACTTTTTTCTGTTTTTCATAGTTTGAAATTTAATGCGCATTATGTGATTTAATAGATTACAGAATTAAAAGCTGCCAATTTCACAACTGAGACGGAATGTCGAAATAAATTAAAGCAATTCCAACGAGAATTTGATCAGAAGAGTCAAACTTTGACAGAAAAAGTCAAAACGATGCAAAAGGTACTTACAATTATCATTTATTATTTGAAGACTATATAAACATTGTTAGAAATATAGTTTGTGCTGCCTGTAATGTGTTTAACTTAATTTTAATGTATTTCTTTTCTCTTTTTTTCTACAGGAGATTGCTGTTCTAAGTAAGGGAAAGAATAAGAGTAGTTTAACAATTGTTAGTAGAAGTGGAGGAGATCAACAACAATCTGGACTAAGTAGTATTGTGTCTGCTGTTAAATCAACAATTAAAGAAGAAAGTAGTAGTGATGACTCCAGTTAGGTAATAATAAACACAAATTTTTCCTCAGCTGGACTCTAAATATTTATAAAATCAATACATATGTAATAACATGTATGTATATTCTAAACATGTTGTGTAAATTTACTATACACGTCAAAACTAATTTATTATTGTTCATAGTACACACACAAAAAAGTACATAAGTAACTATAGTATGTCTTATTTCTAATTATGATAAGTATATATGTAAGACATGTAAGTAGGTATACTATACATAATATAAAAAAAATATTATCAAATTATAAATATTAAATTAATTATTTATTTACATAATATTTATGTAATACAAACAAGTAACTATTATTATATACACATTTCTATATTATAAGAACATTCATATATTATATATAATAATATAAATGATAAATTATATATCTTTTTCATACTACCCTATACTGTCCAAATGTACAGTGTACAGTTTTTTGCATATAACTGTATAGTGTCATCCTCGTTCTTGTCTTCTCAAAAAATCGAATTTATTTATTACCTATTGTTATTTATAAATAAAAGGAAAACCAAGTTGCATTTTTTCAACAAAATTTTGACTGCGGGATATTTTGTTACTTTATTTAATTTACATACAGTGTTTCATTATTGGATACACGCATGTTGATCTTTTTATGGAATGACTAAACTAATTACATTTATTTTTATAAAGATTTTATAGGAAGTTGAGCTATAAATAAAAAGTTTTCAAAGAAGAACCTCCGGTGATACTGATATACTTTGAATGGACTGAAGAGGTATTGTATTACATATTCTTTTAAAATGAATCCTCATGAAGTACTTATATAACATGTTTCTTAATAATAATGTAGTACATATGCCATTTTTGGCATCCGACACTACCCTCCCACGTTTTTTGGTTATGATATGCATAATATTGCGTAATAATGATTATGATTTTACTCTCTCTCTCTCTCTTTCTCCAGATATAGAAAATTCCTTCATACACGCCCCTTTCGTTACCTATAAGATAGAAGGAGTAGTAATAACATTTCTATACGTTTTTACTTTACGTACGTTAACTTTTGGGTGTTTTGAGTTCTCTCTGTTGAACGTGGCCAATTTTGAGGAAATAATAATAGAAGAGACAATGGAAACTCAATATGGAGTTTCACACCCCATGGACTCTTTTTTAAAATCAATAATGTGGAACACATTTATTTAACTACAAACGCAAAAGCTATAGTAGGCTATCGAAATGTACATTGAGGAGAAACTCAAATAAGAAGAGATTTTCTACAACAAACTCCTTGACTAAAATCTTCTCTCTCTGTCTATTTTCTTGTTGAAAACAGTCATAGGCAGTCTTCCAAGATTGTTCACACTCAAAAGTGTATTGATTTTACTATACCTCAAAATCTTCTCTATTTCTTCCAAAGGAACCCCTTTTTCAATGTTGAGAACAATATTTGGACTGTCTTCCAAAATTTCCTACTAGTCAAGAGCAGTCTATGGAAACCTATTACTTTATTGCCGTTGCCAACTAACTATCAACGGACTTATGTATTTTACATAATAATATTGTTATGATGATGAAAAGGGATCAAGAATTTTGTACCATGTATATTCTACATGTTTAATATGTTTTCCTACTGTGCCTATGATGAGAAAGAATTAAGGTAAGGTTTGTAAAAAATAATAATCTTCTTATACAAATTTTTTTTTAATAATAATATTATTATTATTCCAAGTATATAAAATGATGATAAGAGAGAATTTTATAGTTGAGAACATTTTTAAAGCCCTGACATAAATCTCATTGGAATAACGTGACCACATTCTTCTCATTTTTTTATATGTTTTTTTTTCGAGATGGAGATTCCATGTGTGAAGGATGGCATGAATATGTATTATGAGGCTCTCTGTACTCATCTGTAAAATTGAAATCTATAATCCCCTGGAAGGCCTGGAATAAATTCATCTTGTAACAGATATTTCTACCCCACATGGATGGTACTGGCTCTACTCTATCTGTACTAACGTTGTACGTTTTTACTAGTATAATAAGTACACATGGAAAAAACTTGATGTAGTGGTAAGAGTGCTCATGAAATCCGAGCCCCGAATCGGAATCTTTCTCGTATCACACACTCACTACTACACAAAAACTTATTAGCAGGGAAGAAGAATTCCCCCCTCTTTATCTCTCCCCTTCATAAAATAGTCATAATGTTGAGGTACATACTTGAATGTTACGTTTGTACGATTTACAACTCAATCCATTTCCTCGTTTCCTGCTTTCTCTCTCTCTTTATCTAACTAACCTCCCAAAAAAAAATCCCCCCAAAACATTCAACTGTATACCTTTTATGGACCAAAACTGTAAAGGGGGTAGTTATATATAATATAGTCTAGGAAAGACATAAAAACTAAACAAGAATAATCTTTTACCTTTCTCCATCTCTCTCTCTCTCTACACACACATCTACATGTATTATTATTTGTCTGTATTACAGATCTACAAGCATAGTCAACATACTCCATGTTTCCAGTTTGCTCTCTCTTGAAACCTGTCGGTGTTGAGCTCAAGAAATCAAGGGGGAGAGAAAAAGTTGTAGAGTGCAGATGGATATGGCATCTAAAGAACAAAAAAAAAATTAATACTTTTCCTCTTCAAGCCTCGATCTTTATTTTTCATGTCATCTTCAATCTTCATATACCCTTCCTCCTCCTCCTCTCCCTCTCATATAACTTATGTAGAGATGATGATGGGAGAAAAAGTTTTTTTTCTTCTTCTTTCTCTAGAGGACTTTCTCTTCCCTTCCTAAAAAAAGAGAGAAAGCCCTCGTATTCAACACAAGTCCCGTGAGTCTTGTTTTTTTGTGTTACTTTATATATCAGCTGTAAAATTTCATAAATTTTGAGGTGGTCTCAAATTCTAACCTTTTTACCTGGCTGTGACATGATTTCGCAATTTACAAAAAAGAGAAAGAAAAAATGTTAGTGTACTTGTACTTGTATTTAGTTTCAGATCTCAAAGGTCATTCAATTTAATTAATGTTAATATGCACTAAATTCTTGGTTGTTTTTTTTAGATGGAGGAGATCCAGGTAGGAATTTAACAGGTAGGAATGACGGGGGGATTTAACCTGGAGGAGGGGGGCTATATTGGATGGGAATACGGTATCAAAATAAAAGAGCCACGTCTCTGTCTGTCTGTCAAGGAAAACTATAAACTAGTCTCTCTCTCTCGGCTGGGACTTCATTTCTACATCGAAACGAAGTATTTTATTCCATCCTCGTGTTCTTCTACCTCTCCTTCCCTTCCATCTCTTTAACATCCTTCAGCTGAAACACGTTCAACCACACTGTGAGAATAAAAAAAAGTTGTTTTTTTCTCTCTTCCTCTCTCTTTATTATTCTAGTCCACAATCCCTCAATCGATATGTATTTTGCAACGTTGGCGAAAAAAACAAGGGAATGAATACCAAAATATATTATTATGTCAAGGGTTATGTATGTATACCTATGTATAATGTAGAGCCAAGAGTGTGGTTCGTAACTAAACTAACTTACAATTTTTTACTGCTAATTATTCCCTTTCCCCTCGTCCCATCTTTTTCATGTCAAACTAGACAAAAATGTCCTCGATTCATTCCTTGAGGGATAAAAGAGATAAAAAAGCCAGGAAGATTTTATTTTCAAAATTACAAGCAAAACTTGTCGTTAATTAAGTTAAACAAGAACTAAAAAATGTTTTTCTTTTTTTGTAAATTGAAAATAATATTTCACACAGAATTTTAAGAATGGAGGTCTTTTTTGGAGGGGAACTAGGTATGTAAGGAACATCAATAATAATTCAATTTCTGATTAAATTTGTCTTGTAAAAAAGAAAACTGAATTTTAGACAGTGTAAAAAAAACTATATGGGACAATGAACCATTGAAGGAGAGGGAGAGAGGAGTCTTTCAATTCTGTTTTTTATGTTGGATCATAAAATTTTGTGAGAGAACATGAATTTTCTTGTCAGCTCATATTTTTGATATTTCTAATGCTCTTCTATGAAAAAGAATAGTCTCTTCTCGCTCTGGTCTCTTTTGTTGGTTCTTGTGTGATGGAATTTTTATATAGAGAAAAAAAAGGTCATCTCATCTCTATAGCTATGGCTATGACCATGTTAAATAGAATGTAGAATTTTTTGGATATAAACTGTTTCATTTTCATGTAAATTTGTAGGAGAAATTTTTGAGTTTTGCCACACACGACTCTTACTCTTTGGAGAGAGATACACAGGGAGATAAATATATGTATCACCATGTTAAATCCATTTTTTATGACCATTTTCGACTACACTTTCTCTACTTACTAGACACATGTTCTCTCTTTCTTTGAAAGGAGGATTGAAAAAAAAGAAGGGCATAAAAATTTTTTCGTGGGGGTAGCTCAAAGCTCAACTTGGGGTTTAAAATGGGAAGGAAGAAGAACGGGGAGAATCAAAAATCATGGGGGAGTATAAAACAAACCAAAGCTGAGAGAGATCACTTTAGATTTATTTTCTAGGCTCTCTCTTTTTTTTGAGAGAGAGAAAGTACAAGTGAAAGTCGTTTTATAAGATGGAAGACGGAGATGAAGTAAAAAGTCGTTGGTTTTACACACAACCAAAAAAAAAAAAGAAAATGGGACAATTTTTTTTCCTCTTTTGCCAATCCCTATTCTCAAATCCTGAAAGTCTTGAGAGTGGAATCTGTGAATTATCAAAGTGCCATCTTACTCTTGGTTGAGTTCTTGGGGTCGTTACAATTTATGAGACTGATGACGGACATGAGATTTTCACCTGGAGATTTTCTTCTTTCAACACCTTTTTTCTTATTTTTTTTCTTACAAAAGTCTCGGCCACAAAAGACGATCCGAGACGACCCGTTTGTTCTCACTCAATGCTCTCTCTGAGGAATGACAAGAAAATTGTCTAGATGAAAATTGAGTCGAATTTTTTCAGTATAGATCTAAAAAGATAGTCATGACGTCACACCAGGGAAAGTATCCAGTATCCAAATGACAACCCCATAAAAAATGGGACTTCTCTTTTCCTATCGAATATCCTTCTCTCTCTCTGACCTTAAGGTCAAGGCCTATGTTGTAATTTACATTTTTTACACCAGTTGGGAAATTGTGAACACGAAGAATGAGAATTGTTATAGAATCACAATTAGTAAAATGGAGTTTCTCATAAAGATTTTATTATAGTTTGTCTTTAAAGGTTATTTCCCCCAAACATAAAATTTTCTCTCTCTCTCTTTTTACTGTTACTGTTCTAAATGAGAAACCACGAAAGCCATTAAAGAGGGAATCTTCTATTTTATAATTAATTTATTACTTGGTAACGATTAAGGAATTTTAACATGAACAACATTAATTATAATTAAAATGTCTACAATTTTAAAACTACATTACCCATTATCCTTATTTTCTACCTTAAATAATAGTTCTCTATATTTAATTCTTTTTTTGTAATTTATTTCACATTAGTCTTTATCAGATCGTTCAATTTTTAAATGTGTAAAAAATTACATGATGATTTATGAAGTGAAAATCATAATTTAAATTTTTTTAATTGTAATATTTTTTTTTTTAGAAATTCTTCTCTTCGACTAATATTTCTTCCATCTTGAATTCCCACAAGACTCATTCAATAGGAAGGAAAACCGACAATCAAAATGGATGGATGCCAAGAACAAAGAAGGTGACTGGAGAAAACGAGGGGGGGGATGATTTGCATTTTTAAAGATCAAGCCACTAGAGAATTCAGTTTTTGAACATCCAAATCTCATCTTTTGTCGACTGATGAAAAAAAACAACTTTTTTTTATGAAAATACAATTCATCTACATAACAAAAGGAAAAGGAAATCAAAATAAAAAGAAAGGAAGGAGGAAAACATTGTTTGAAACTTGTTTAAGAATTTGTGGAGTCCACACACAAATTTTCATATAAAAACTAATGGAGGGGCTACTTTTTTTTGAGAATTGTGCCAATATCAGCAATGAAAAATATTTGTTCATAAAAATCTGTCACATTTATGACAACCACCATCAAACTTCAATGGACCGTAGACTTAAAGGCACAGCTCAATATTTTGGATTATGACGAAAATGAGAAAAGAGTTTTCTTTTTTTGATGACCAACGTCCATCGGAATGAAAATAAAGACCTTTCTCTTTTTCATTAAAACTAAATACTAATACTCAACCTACTTTGTTCAGTGTACTACTTTCTATCATGAAAAGAGAAAAGTTTTTAAATATCACAAAAAAAATTAACCAACTTTCTCTCTGACGTCATCCACAACTTTTAATTTTGTACAGAATAAAAGACAAATTCTGTACAAAAAAAGAGAAAGGTGGCCATGTTTTGTCGCCTGTATTTTTTGTTGTTGAAATAATCAAAAAAAAACTTTTTTGGGTTTTTTATTGGCCCTCGCAATTCTTCACTTTCTCTCTTTTATTTACTCGTATATTCGTATCAAAATCTCTCACTTTGTCAGATTGACTCTCGTTTTAATAGTTTTTCAAGTAAATTTGATGATAGTGAAAAAGTTTTTTTTTATATTAATTTTATAGATAATTTAGAATAAAAATATAAAAAGTTTTTGAAATTAAATGCTCTCTAGTCATGAAAATATATTTTATTTTATTTTCTCCACAAAACTTTCTTCATCTCTCTTTCTTCATCATTTTTTATTGATGATGAGAACAAGTAGTTGATCATAAAAACTTGTGTAAATTTTTATGATCCACTAAATCATTTTTCAAGGAAGACTTTCTCTCTATATAAAATCCCTTTCTCTTTTTTGGTGAACAGATTCTTAGAGAGAAATTAATTTTGAGAAAATCTTTTGTCATTCTAATTCCTTGTTTGAGTCCCACAGTTATAGCAAAAAACTAGGTGAATAATTTTAAATCTTGATTCTCAATCTCATAAAAAAGATTTTCCACAATAAAATTCATCTCATGCAAAATGAAAATCTCTTTAGACTCTAGAGACCAAGAAAAGAATGAATCAGCTGGAATAAAAGATATTGAGGACTAAAAATTGAAATAGTTGAATTTAGAAAAAAAGAAGAGCAGATTCTTTCCTAAATATGAGGACACCTCATTGCTGATTCTGGTCAACATTAGAACCCCCCAAAAGGGCTCTAGCTCTGTATATATTGACTATGGGATGTATTTGATATAAAAAAACGTAGCAAAAAAAACATTAGACGTCATACTTTTCATGCCCATTGAAGCTGAAGCTGTGACAAGACGTGAGAAAGTTGAGACGAAAAAGTCAGATGAGTTGAAAAAAAGGAGAATCTATTGCCACACGGCATTTGCTATAGACGATCTGTAGAAAAAAAAGAATCTTCTCATCCTCAAGTGAATTTTTGTGATTCCAGCAAAGAAATTGTAGGCACACATCACATGAGATCATGTGAAGAAGCAAGAAAGAATCGACCAAGTCAGCCAAAATCCTACACACACACACACTTTCTCTCGCACAAAGAGAAAGTCAGGACAGTCCACTCGTGTCTGAGAGGTGCAAGTGAAAATAAAGGCGGCATTTTTTTTTGACTCAACAAGAATTTTGATTGTGTTTGTATGAGAGAAGATGGAGAAAAAAAACCACAAAAATGAGAAGATGGACTCTCATCACGAATCTAGCACAAGTCTAAATTCACATAGTCTGCCAGTTCTATCTGTAGAAGTATCAAAAAAATTCTTCTTTTTTTGAGGAGTATTTTTGAAAAGGGGGCCAAAATTTATTTTTGAAATTTTGGCAAGATTTTAGGTGACAAAAAAAATAGTTAGAGTGTGATGGAGGTGTTAAATGGGAAGAAGAGAGGGAATTAGTATTCAAATGGTTGATTGTAAAAGATTAGTTAGCATGTGATCCTAATGTATTCTCATCTCATAATCTCATCCTCGCATCTGCTACCTCATCTCGTCCAAGAATCCTTTTGTGCTTTCCCTTCTTGCTCTTCCTCACGCTTTTTGTAGTTTATCCTCTTTTGTAGTCCCAATTTGATGGGGCAGGGAAAGTAACAAAAACAGGGGATGCACTCCCTGTGACAGTGTCAAGAGATGGGAAGGTATCATCATCAACATGGCTCCAAATCCCCCTCTCTCTCTCTCCCTCAATCTTGAATGTGTGTGTATGCATGGAGGAGAGAGATGAATGTTTATATTTACATTTAAAATAACATTAATCATCTTCTTTATGGTCTGGTAGAGATACGGGGGAGGGGGAGGCTAAGCTTCTTTATGTGTCAACAATATCCAACTTCATTTTCATCTCCTAAAAAACTTTTTGACACTTTGAAAAATTCTGGAATTCTGGAATTTGGAAAAGGGGGACTGTGTCACAGGGTCAATTTTCTAAATTTTTGGGTTTTTTTGGAAAAGAATATTTTGTCAAAAAAAAGCTTTGTGAGTAACTATGCATGTTCCATGTGGGCATTCCGTGCCTTGTCTCAATTGAGCAAATTTCATTTTCTATGCCGATTCCCCCTCTTTTTTATCTCTTGTACTTTCTCCTCTGAATTCATTGTTCAGATAAAAAAGAAAGCCAAAAAAAGAGAAAACCAGCATTTCTCTCTCTCTTCATCAAGTTTATCTCTTGAGTTTTTCAGGATTAAATAATAAAGAGAGAATTTCCCTCTCTTGATCATTATCATTTTTTTCTAACTTGTTCGTGTACAAAAACTATTAAAAATGTGGGACACTCCATTTTCCTTTTTTTATATCAACTTTCTCTTTTTTAAAAAAATTGTAGCTTTAAAAATGTTAACAAACATGACATTTTGGAAATATTAAATATTAAATTTCTTGTAAAATAATAATTTAAAATGAAACTTTTCACTAAATTACACAAAAAAAGATGTACTTTCACTCTAAAGACAAGTAAGTTGAAAAACAAATAATTTTTAATTTTTTATCCTTTCAATATAAAGACTCACTTTTTTCAAAAATATTAATTTATTCATCTCAAGAAATATTTTTTTTAATAATATTTTTTTCGTAGAAAAAATTGTCATTTTAGCCATAGGCAAAAAATAAACTAAACAAAGTCCCCATAGCCTGTAACATGACTCGTAATAAAAAAAGAGAACATTTTCTCTCCAAAATTGACATGAAGAGGATTCCCTCTAAAGAACGAAAAAACATGAGTCAAATTATCCAGACGAATGACCCACACAAAAAAATAAAGAGAAAATTTCTCATTTCGAACTACTCAACATGCAACTTTCTCCAAGACGAGACGACGTAGAAAGTCAGGTTAAATTCAATAGAAGAGAGAAGATGTGTATATAAAAAATCAAATTTAAGTTTGCAAAAAAAAGTAAAACAAGACACACAACGTATTTACTTACAAGCAAAAAAGTCTCCAAGGAGTTGGGAGTCTGATATTATTAAAGTTTGGCATTACATTCAAAAGCCCAAGGGAAAAAAGGGAGAAGAGATACGAGGTACGCTCTCTACATGTAACAACGTATGTCAAGTAGTCTTGTAGTTTTTTGAGAGAGCAATAAAAAACACGTGGCTCAATAGAGAGACTCGAATTTTTTTTTGTAAGAACAAAAAATCATTTTATATTACTCTTCCCCTCCTCCCTCCCACTGCCCCTCAATTTGCAACAAATACTCCAACAGGAAAAAATACCTCATCCATGGATACACAATTTGGGCTTCTTTCACCTCAACGAACTTGCATATCTACAGGTAGAGAGAGAGAGAAAGTTGTCTAATATTTGCAAACAAAAAAATTCTAAAGTGAAAGTCTTTTGCTCTAGAAAAGAAAACTAAACCAATAAAGATTACAAGTGGAATGCGAATGAGGGAGGAGATGATGATACACATTCCAAGAATATTTTTTTTTGGAGAAAGGAATGCAGATTTTAAAAGAGAGAAAGGGGAGAATGCCCACTACCTCCATTCCCAATGCAATGTCCTGTCCATTGATTCAATATATCCCAAGTACAATCTTTTACAGTTGGGGAAAAAAATACAAGGGGCGGATTATGTTTGTGTGAACAAAAGCTTCTCTTCTCTTCTCTTTCTTCATCTCCATCTCAAGTTTTAAGGGATTTGCAAAGGATTTTCTATGTAAATAGCACAGAGAGAGAGCGAGAGGAGGAATGAAGACTCTTTCAAGGAGAAGGAGAATGGAAAGGGAATTTATTTTTTTCAATTGAAAAAAAACTCTCTCTCTCTCTCTCTCTTTGTATAAAAACTTTCTCTTTATCCATTTGCATTGTACTACCTGTAACCATCTCAATTGTCAAGTCAATGTATTTGTTGTCTGAATATTTCCATTTTCTCTGCATGTTGATGCATTTGAAATGAACATGAAAAAAAAGGAGAGAAATCTTCTCAAAAAGAGCTTTCTCCTACAAGAAAACATCCGCTTATCATCTTCACTTTCCCCACTTTCTCCCACTGTATCCTTTACTCACTCCTCATACTTACCACTGGCTTTAGTTTTCTCTTTTGAAAAAAAAAGTATTTTCTTTTTATCCCCTCACTCCCTACTTTCTCTCTTGTCTCTTACACTTTGTCTCATGTTTTTTGTGTTTGGGTGAGCGTGGGAAGTGGATGATAGGGACTTGAAGTTTTTTTTGAAAAAAAGAAAAACATGATGGCCACATGACAATGACACAATCGTCGTCAGCGTCACTGTGACGTTTTTCTTCAAAGTCCCAACCGAAAGACCAAGACCGATACGAGAATGGAGAAGATGGAGGTGATGAAATGATGAGATTTTCACAAAAGAAAAAAAAATTAATTCTGTGACCATTCCACCATTTTTCTTACCTTTTCCCGTTTCTTTTCTCACGTGTTTACTTTTACCAATTCTCACACCTGAAGAAAAAAGTTTGGGTTCAACTTTCTCTATTTTTTTAACAACAAAACGTCCGACTTTCTCTCTCTCCTGCCCAAGAAATATCCTTCGAAGAAAAAAAAAAAGTTGCCACAGATCATCCAGCTTAACTCCACTGTGTACACTTTAGAACATTTACAGTTAATGTTTGTTGAGTTGACGTCTCTCTCTCTCTCTTTTATTTTTTACGATGGTACATAATGGTTTCTCATAAAAGTAGGAAATAGTCATCTCACGCTTTCTCCCTTGGCCTTCTCAAGAACTTGTTTCCCCTTTCTCTGCCTTTTTTTGACTGTGCAATTTCTTGTCAACTTTTTTTCTGGAGGGGATTGTCATTGTCATGGCGTCTTCATCTTATTGCTCATCCTTGTCAACCTTTTTCTTTATCTTTATTATTCTTATATGGACACCCCTAGAAAAAGACCCTTCTTTTGGACATGACTTGGGACTGCACTGGGGGATCTGTCTTGACTTTTCTCCAGTCAACAGGTATTTGTCAATGTTACTTTCTCCGTGTCTTGTTTAGTCTAGACAGGGAAATATTTTAATTGACTTTTTTTTCCTATTCAGCAAAAAAAGAGAAAGTCGTGATCTGCCTACAATAGAATGTTTTGTTAAATAATGGACATCCTGTAGAGGAGGGGGAGCCTTGAAATGAGAGTGTGTCGCATGTCTATTTTTGGAGAGAGACAGAAAAAATTAGTGAGGATGAAAGAGAATTGGAAATTTTCCCTTGCTTGTGTGCAGTCCTCCCTAATTCTAATTCTCGAGAGAGTCTTCTCTTTACTAAATAAAATCATCAACGTATGTCCACTCTCATTTTCTCTACGTCAATTTTAACGTCCCTTTAAAAGCTTTGACAAAGTCTTGTCTCTTTTAAATTAACCCAACTATTTTGACCCCATTTTTTCCCCATCTTTTCTCCCATTAACTAAAGTGAAACAAAAGGAAATTTTGGTCACGAATCGGTGATGTTGATTGTCTTGTTCGATTTCATTTTCTCTTCGTTTCAAGTGAAAGCAGAAAATTGGAGGGGGGGGGGGTGTTGTCGACGGTGTCAAGTGGGGGTCATTCATTATATCTCCTTTCTATTGTAGTTAGCTTTCTCTTTCTAATTTTAGTCTTGTTTAATTTTGAACACATTTTATTTAACAATAGCCTTTCTATTTCTATACATTCCCTGTAATTGCATTAACGTTATTTTGCGCACCTTTTGTCTCCATTTGTTAGACTTTCTCTGCAGACATAGCGTCTGAGTGAAAGTTTTTTAGTGCAGACTCTCACGTTCCTTCTAATCCCGTTGACTGTTCCAAATTTGTATTAATTCTATTAAAAATAAAATTTGTTTTCTTAAGTAAAATCAAGATCAATTAAAATCACAACAAAAAATTTAAATAGAAAACTTTTGTCATTTTTGTCCCATGTCTCGTGTCCTTTCTCCATAAAAATCTCATCTAATTTAATATTTTGTCTCTTGCGTGTCAGCCTGAGATAAAAAACGCAATGTAAATTCCAGTACATTATTTGTGAAAATGATAAAGGGTTACACTCTGACCTTTTTCTATGTATTTCTGTCTGTTGTACTTTCTAAAGCTTAAAAATTGTCAAAGGATGACAATACAGCCGAGATTTTTAATTATATCAACTCTCCCTTTCACAAAAGAAGAGGGAGAAAGCAGGATGGAGGGGGGGGGGATTAAAATGGAATTTAAATTTAGAGTTCACTGTAACTGTAAATTTTACGCAAGACTAAACCTTTTTTGGGGGGCCACCACAAACAAAAGGGCAAAAAAAACTGAGAGAGAAAGTAAGCAAACATTCCCATGGACTTTCTCCTCTCATTCCAATTAATGATAGCAAAGTAAATACACATCCTTTCCCTTGAAGGCAAAGAGAGAGAGAGAAAGCTGGAGGATTTTGTATGAAGGAGGATGAAATATAATGAGATGGATAATTGCATGGAAAAAGGATGCGATGACATGAAATTATAATGATCCACCGAAACCACAATAAGGTTCATGTTAATAAAATTAATGTATTTTAGTCACAAAATATATTCCACTCTCTCTCTCTCTTTCTCTCTCACTAAACAAACACAGACGCACCTTCCCCACAAACTTTAATTAAAATGACTCTCTCTTGCCAAAACAAAGACAGCAAACCAATTAGAAATGACAAGATCTAATAAATTGCAATAACATTTCTAGTCAATAATTTCTTTTTCAATTTTTAAATCTCACTCTAAAATATTTTCACCAACTTTAAAATTATTTTGTCCAACTTTCACTTTTGAAATGCCTCATTTCAACATAATAAGATTTGAGAAAGAGAAAAAGAGCTTAGAGGTAAGATAAACAAAACATGTTGAAAATTTTAGTCTCTCTGTACTAACACAATCCTCCAGTCTTAATTCCATTTCCAGTCTGGACAAATGTCCAGTGGCTTTTTCCAGCCAACTTTGAAAATTCAAGAGCTGTGAGATTAAAAGAGAAAATGTACTAAAACCGTGGGATTTTCTCTTCAAAAAAAAATTCTAGCCTTTTCTAAAACAAAAGGAGATTTTCAAGGTTAAGTCCTTAAGGGAATTGAAAATTTCAACAGACTTTTCATCTTTTTCACTTTCTCTTGTTTTTTTGAGAGGAAAAGGAAGGGAGGGGGGGGGGCTACACCTTGTTGTGGTTGTTAGTATTAAAAATGCAGAGAAAAAAAGAGGCTCTTGCATGCACTCTCCCGTTCTTATTTTTTATTTAGACGTTTCATGTCACACAATCCTCCTTTCTCTCCCACTTTCTTTTTTGTGTTAGTTGTGTACACTCTAAATAGTGAATGACTGTCAACTTTCTACATGAAGTGTTAATGTCATACCTTTAAAAAACAAGAGCTCACTTTCACTCTCAAAAAAAAGACATTGTCTCAACATTTAAAATTCTACTTTCACTTGAAAAGACAGGGAGCATAATTATGAGAGTGTGTCATATCTATTACAAGACATGTGGAAAATGACAAGACTATTTTTTTAGTCTTTAGTCAACCATCTCATCTTGAGCTTTAGCTTTCTCTCATCCTTTTAATAGAGCGTCCGGGGGAAGGAAAAGCTCATTACGACTTTTCTCCAAAAAATTTCTTCCCTTCATACTCAGCCCTACTGGCTCCTTCCGCTCCTGCCGGATGATTTTAACTCATTGCCAAAAAGAAGAAGAGGAGAAGCTTTCTCTTTTTTGGAGGGGTTTTGAAAAGAGAAAGTACAAAAGAAAATACTCATCTTCACTTTTTTTTCTTACCGGAGATTAAAATGCTTAAAAGAATTTTTCATCTCAAGTACATTGTAAATACTTTTGGCTATATCTCTATCTTACCTCTCTCTCTCTCCTTTCTCTTTTTTCACTGTCCTAATTTTTTTACGCCCCTCTTTTGTACTTTCAAAGGAGAGAATTCCAGGAGGGGGAAAGTCTTGATATAAAAAAATAGCTTTCATTGTTTTTCACTGAAGGAGGCTTAAATTCCTAAATTCCAGACCAAGTCTCCATTTCAGTGACTTTCTCCAGAGAGAAAGAGAGAAGGGAGGGGAAAGCTAAGCTAAACAAGGGGAAGGGATAAAGCAACCACAGATGAGCAGTCAAGAAGAAATAAAACGAGTTTTTCTTTACATCTTCATCTCTACACTTTTACTCCTCCCTCCTCTAGCTTTCACCTCTTGCTCCTTGTCTTTTCACTAAAGAAGTGGCAGGAGCACTAATCTTGATTAAGATTTTAACCGTCTCTCTTTTGTCTATATACAGACTCAACTTGGGCTAAATTTAAGCCCCTGGCTTTACTTAAATGGCTTCTCTATTTGTTCAAAAAAGAAAACAAACGAAAAAGAATTTTCCCTCATCAATAAACAGAATTTCAAAAAAAAATGTTTGGAATTTTCTCTCTAATTTAAAGATCACTCCATGACCTTCCCAAAAAAGCCTAAGAATTTTCTCCACACTCCTTGTGGAGAAAGGCAAAGAAGGGGAAAATGCAGACGGCGTGAAAGTTGGGGAGAAAATAAAATAATAAAATCATGGTGTACACAACTTTTTCCAAGTGAAAGCCACTTGATTGATCAACCGAAGTTCTTTTCCTCCTCCTCTTTTAATCAAGAGCGAGGGAGAAAACAAAGCTGGATCTAGCCTTGGGCTTAAAGAAAGGAAAATAATAATAAATAAGTCAAAGATACTTCCCAAAAAAAAGAAAGTTGACCTTTAATAAATAACACTAAATAAATGGAGAAACAACTCATCCAAAAAACTTGGGTCTTGATTGGCCACCATCTTTTATTTCTTTCTCCTCTTCCTCTCTTCAGAGAAAGTCTTTTTTGTTTATCTTTCTCCAAAATTTTCTCCAAAATCATCCTCCCCTCTCCCCTCTCTCCGGATCTTGTGAAGGAACCTTGAAGAAATTTCCACAACAATTTTTTCTTGTCTCTCAAAAAACAATTTGGCTGTCTCAATTTGTACAGGGTGATCCAGAAAAAAAAGGGGAGCTGATTAATGGATTAAAGTTGGTGGATGATAGCTGGCATATTTTTTTATATGTAGTGTCTACTACATACAGTGTGTGTGTGTACACTCGAAAATTCCTCTTGGAGAAAGCGACGAGAGTGTCAAATGAGTGGCAGCCATCCCCGTGTCAGTGACATGAGATTCGAGTTGGAGAGAGACAGAAGAGGATGGGAATGGCTGAGGATCTTGTGTCAATAATAAATCATGAGCGCATGTAAGTTGTGAGATAAAGATACGAGCTAGTCAAACAATAAAAGCACCCCCCCCTCCTCTACTTTCTCCAAGGTACATGTTTTATATATACAAAAATAAGAGAAAGCCAAGACTATTCAACAGAGAAGAAAGTTAAGTGCTTCCCCCCTTTTTTTGGGTTGTCATCCTCCCGTCTCTATAATTTCTCCATTCCCCTCCCCTGTACAGTACATCACATGGAAGAAAAAGAAAGTAGAGAAATTGTAAACCTTTTTTTTAGCTTTTAGAGCGCCTCTTCATTTACCCTCCAAATGAAAAATAGAGAAAGTCTGGGAAAAGGAAGAGAAAAAAAATTAATGTCATTTCTCTGTTTGTTGTGGTCCACAAGAATTTAGTCTCTCTCTCTCTTAAAAAAAAGTCTAAAAAAATGGGTTTGAAATTGTGAACGGTGAAAGCAGAGAAACCTAGAAAGAGGAATAAAAGATATTACTGCTTGTAAATTAAATGGAGAGAGTAAATTTCACCAGTTAATGTTTGACAAAGATTAACTTGAATCTCAAGTCTGGCCTTGATTGACCATTTAGGAAAAAAATGGTTTGTTGTTGTTGAGAAAAAAAAGAGATTGAAAAACAAGAAAAGATTAAGACTTTTCTGTTTATTCATTTGAGACAATTATTCATAAGCGTTGAGGCAGAGATGGAGAGAAGCCACTGATTCGTTTGGTAGTGGAAATGTCTCTCGACACAATTAATCTTTTTTACTTGCTTAACCATTCTAACGAGGAATGGGAGGGTATGTGAGCAATAATTGCGACCACATAAATCTCACAAGACACGGCCCCTCGTTCTCTCCCCTCACTTTCCGTGTAGGGAGAAAGAAGACAAAAGGAAGAAAACTAGAGCTTGAGTTGAAAACCGCACATTTATTTTTTCACAACCTCAAAGGCCATCCATTATCTTTAAACCTCCGGGCACTCTTGGCTCTCTAACATTGGAGGAGAGAAGGGCATTCCAAACCAATTCCTTTAGCCTCCCCTCTACTTTTGGCCGTCTGTCCTTATGAATTCCATTGAGGGACTTAAACATCCGCTTCCTTTCTCTCCCGAGAAACGTGGGTAAACAGTTGGCTCAAATTCATATTTAACCACGGCCTGTAGCCATCAAGACGCCCAATGAAGCCCCCAATGAGGAAATCAAAGAGACACAACCGCCATCGCCTTTCCCCCCATTGACGACGTTGACAACAAAAAATGTACAGCGGGGTTCACGTCCTATATAAAAAAATATTTTTTATTGCTTTCATTTAAAAATAAATTGTCTCTCCTTTTCCTGGATTTGGAGAAAGTCATACGTGGCGTATTTTTACCCACTTTTTTTTGGGCGGTCACGGCCCCTTGACCTTGATAAATAAATGTGGTTTTTTATAAGAGGAAAAAAATATTGTGTTGTTTAATCATCACGAAAAAAAGCCTGAGGCTGGAGAAAGTAGTCTTTGAATTATTTAATGGAGGGAGACAATTTAAGAATTGTTTACAATTGTGAAATGGTCTAAAAAAGAATTTTGTCTTCGTTGAGTTGATCGTCAAGAGAGAGAGAGAGAGAGGGAGAGAAGGTACAATGAAAGGATTTTGTACAAGAGAAAATTCTCCATGCCATGCCATGGTGTGGGAATTTGAGGGAGTGTGTGTTTGTGAAATAGGAGAGAAGTAAAGTTTGGAGCTTTTAAGATGGAAAAAAGGGAGGGGAGGATGAATTGAGCAGAATTTTTTCTCCGACTCTCTTTCTCCCGCGTACACGTTCCGGTGAATTGGACGCCTACAGAGAGACGCGATGAGAGGACATTATTGGAATTGGAGAAGAGAGAGAAAAAAAGAGTTGCAGACACACAAAACTAAAGGAAGAGAAAACTCTTGAACTCAATCAATGAAGACCAAACAACACTCTCTCGTCCTCTTTCACTTTCTCCCACTTTTTCCCTATGACACACAAGATCATGTTTACAGGGATGGATGAGACCACACAAAGAGGCCCCAGACTCCCTTTCCCTGTGTATGCATGTAAGGGCCAAAACTAACCGCATGCTTCCATTCCCCCCAATACACTCGAGAGAGGGAGAGACAAAAGAGAAAGGAGAAAGTGCTAGGAAGGAAACCATAGCCCGGAAAACCAAACCACAGACCCTCCACTTATTTAACTACAAGAACAAGGAAAGGTAGAGAAGAGAAAGCTCTCTTTTCTCTGTTTCTCCTTTCACTGAAATTTGAGAGCCAAAAATCTTCAACTTTTCTCTTTCAAAAAAAAATAATCCCAGACCACCATCAGCATCCAAGGGGAACGCTCCAAAGTAGAGGGAAAGTTACATTTTCTCTTTTTTTTAAACTATCACACATGATGAATTGGTAATACGAGATCTCTGGCTCTAATCTAAAGATACTCAACACTGAAAAAAAAGTATTTTGGATTAAAATTACCACCATTTTTCAGTTTACAACAATTTTCTCTTTATTTTTCTATTTTTTATAATGGATTTCAGTCATTTTCTATCAAAGAAAGTTGACGCTATAAAAAATATTCAGTTTTTTGTGTAAAAAACTGAAAAGGGAAAGCCATTTAATGAAATTTTGAACAAAACAAAAGTTTTCCAAAAAAATCAAATAAACTTGTCGTCCCCCAGTCAAGACTCACTCCCAAAATTAAAATAAATCTCTGGACATTTTCCCTCCAAAGAATTCACAGGACAGGTCACGTACTCCGAACGGGCTACTGGGTCAGTCCTTTTTTTTATGGTGACAGGAATTTGGACTCAAAGACAAATGAAAATAAATTGTCTACATGTGGTCGCTCCAAAATATCAAAGCAACAAGCAGAGAGAAAACAGAGAGAAAGGAGGAGGGGTCATGAGGGAGATTTTAGAAAGCCTGAGCGCCTAAAATTCCAGACGAGTCTATTGTGATTCCGATACCCCTCAAATTTAATACAAATTTATTTTTTCCCTTTTAAAATCATTCCAACAGACAAAGCAAAGAATTATTTAGAAAGAGAAAGGTCGGAGAAAGACAGGAGGGGCTTTTCAAAGAACAAAGGGAATTTCTCACAGATGAAACCGGAAGGGAGAAAGAATTACAAAAATGTAGAACCTACGAAATGTAGCTGACCATCAAAAGCAACTTGAGTAAAAAAAAGAGAAAGCTCAAGCTCAAATTCAACATTTGGCACACGGCAAGGGCGTCAGCAGTCAGTAGACAAGGAAGAGGCAGAACCTGAAGAAAGCCAAAAAAACTTTTCACTTTTTCAAAAAAAAAATGTTGTCATTTTCTCCCCACCCTTTAAATAGAATTTTGACAAGGATTGTAAAAAAAACGACGGATGTTATTTTCTCCCCTGAAAAAATACAATTTTTTCAGTCACATGTGAGACTGATTGAATTAAGATGAATCGAGAGAAAGGAGAAGAGAAAAAAAACCGTAAAATCTCCATTTCCGGTCTGCCTTTTGCATAGCCATAGACTGTACAATGTAGACTGTACATTGTTTATGCCATGCTCGACTATTTTCTCCGTATTTGCAGTAGTCCGCAGTCTCCCCTTTGCAGGAGAGAGAAAGCAGGAGGGAGAGAGAGAGAAAAAGAATTTTTGAGAGGATCCCGGTGAAAGCTACAACCTTCTACTTCTCCATCATCCCTTAGTTGTAGCTTGGAAGCCTTTGAGAGAGAAGCGAGAGGGAAGCTAGAGGCTGTTGAAGTGAAAGTACATGGAAAAAGCTCCCCAAAAATACTTTCTCTTTGTCTCTCCATTTCTCCGGTTTGTCTTTGTGTCTCTGTTTATCTCCCACTAAAGTGTCTGTACTCTCCCCCCTTCCCTGCGGTCACGCTGTCCGCTAAAAAGTAGAGAAAACTAACCAAATTCCCGCTCCAACAACTTTTTCTCTTACAAAACTAACTAGTAAAAATTAAATTAAATCATTAAGTTAATTCTGATCCTAATTAAATATTTTTTGTGGGGTGGTCAATTTCAAAAAAGAAAGTGGACGGTATTTTTATTTTTTGGTTTTGAAAAAAAGTGAATAAAATGGGCCATAATTTATGGGCTACTTTAGACCAAAAAAAAGTGGGGAGTTAGTTGTGTGTGTGGGGCGCTGTCAAAATATTTTTGAGTGAAGAGAAGAAAAGTGAAAGTGAAAATAAAAGGACAGAAGAGGAAGGGAACAAAAGGCTGGGCGATCAAACTCTCAGATTCGTCAATGTGAAGGAGAAAGTAAAAGAAAAAAAGGATTGGCGGTAAGCTTTAGCATCTCTCGAGTCGTCCATAATTCCAATTCACCCTTCTTTTCAATTCATAAGCTAAGCTAAATAACGTAAAGATGCTTTTCTCTCTTCAATCTCAAAGACTTACACAAAATTTTTCATCTTGTTCAAGCCTTCTCTCTCTAAAAAGAGCTACTTTCACTAGCCCCTTCACAATTTTCTTTTTTTTTTAGAAAAAACATGGACATGGCCATGAAAAAATGTTAACTTCATCTTTCTTCTATCTTCTCAAATGTAATTTTCCATCCCTTTTATCTATCCCTTCCTCCTTCTCCCTTTAAAACCTGTCAAGGATATTGACTACATTAATTTTTTACTCTATTTTTTGGAAATATTTCAAGCTTTTTCTTCTTTCTCTGAAAAATTTCATTTTTTAGCAAAGGAGAAGGGAGAAAGTCAAACATTTTGACTAGTCAAATCATTCAAAAGCTGGCTGTAATGGAATGTATAGAAAATTTTAGAAAATTAAATTTTCTGAAGCTTTATGTGAAAAGCTTTCTCTCAAAAAGACTTTCTCTTTGTCTTGTATGGGGGCCATTTGTTAGAAAATAATAATAAATAATAATTCATTTGACAAAGTCCAAGTGTCAATCACATGCCAGATGCCACAGCCAGTCCCGCCCGCACCCCATTCCTCGTCAAAATCCTGACCCCCCATTTCTCTAAGCTTAATTTTAAAACATCTTCATTCATTCCTCAAGCCCTTCTCTTGTTTTTAATTATGGGGAATTTTAGGAGCTCAACAAATTTAAT
Organism: Arrhopalites spinosus; assembly: GCA_034700945.1. Classification (NCBI taxonomy): domain Eukaryota; kingdom Metazoa; phylum Arthropoda; class Collembola; order Symphypleona; family Arrhopalitidae; genus Arrhopalites; species Arrhopalites spinosus. The sequence goes on from JAQIVZ010000272.1 coordinate 48,979, forward strand.
TGTTTTCTTTTTTTGACTTGGAAATGGTAAATGACAAAAAGACAATTTGTAAAATTTTTAGAGTAATTTATTTGGAATGTTTTGTTGTGTTGTAAATTTTCACAACATTACCTTTCCCTCTACGTCTACTTTCTCTCTTTCTAGTTAGTAGACTGTAAAAAGAAACCTTTTTAGTCATTTTAACTTTCTCTTTTATAAGCCTCCTCCTTTCTCTCTCTTTTCCTTCAGCTCTCTCACTTCCTCTAATTAATTCCTAGTCAGGCTCAATTAGGAGGTTCTTGTTGAGAGAGAGAGAAAATTCATAAAGAGGAAAAGAGAAAGGACGCGGAGATCATGAGCGTACAAGATGATCATTTTAAGCCTTTCTCTTTTTTGGCTAATACTAATAGAGTACAGGGGTAGAGATGGGTAGAGATACAATGTTTTGCGTTTTGCTTTCTCTTCTGGGTCAATGGCATTGCATCGATAATTTTACCCTCCCCCTCTCTGTCTCTCAGCTTTCTCTTCCGTGTCCCTGAATATTTTAGGAGACACTCGAATACTTTATTTTGTGGAAGAGACCACATCAACTTAATTTTCAACCTAATTTATCCCCCACTTGATCGATGCACTCCCTCCTTTTTTTCATTTAATGGGGGGAAAGCAAAAGAAAGGGGAAATCCATTTGATAAATTTGTAGACAAAAACATAAAATATATACAAAAATTTGTAATGTACATAAAAAAACAATTTTGTTTAGTCAATCCACAACTCCCACGTCCCTTCACGACTCACTGCCTCCAAATTGCAAATGTATGGAATTTTCTTTTTTTAGTCTTTTTATGTTCCCCTACAATGTTAGTCAAATTTAGAAAAAATAACCCGGGTGGCTTTAATGTCTTTTTTCTATAAAAAAAACTTTTTTCTTTAAAGTGGCGGGAAAGTTATATTTTTTGGGGGATGAAATTTAAATTTAAAATTGATTTTTGAACACTTTGTTGTTGCTGCTGTTCTTTCGCTTTCACTTAGGATGGTTGTTTAAAAATGGGTACATGGACAAATGGGGGAGGAGGACACAATGGGAATGCAATAAAATGTGGATAAATCAAAAATTGAATGAGAAAAACCCGGGCACAAATCCTTGGTAATACACCCGGGCTCCATAAATAAAAATAAATGTGACAGGCTACATGCGGACGACAAGACTCTCCTCATCCTCTCCCCATCCATTTTCAGTAGACACACCCCCTCCCCTCCCAACTTTCTCCAAGTCTCTTTTTCCTGTCACAATAAGGCCAGAGAGTGCCAGTTGCCAGTTGGAAAATGGAGAAAGTGAAAATTTTTGGAGTCAATTCGTCAAGACCAAAATCAAACTTGACTTGCAATTGGATTTTTTTTGAATGAATTGAAATGTCAAATTGAAAACAATGTGAACAAAACTTTGAAAAATATTTTCCCGCCTTTTTTTAGTGAAAATGACAATTTGAAAAACAAGAACATTATTGATGTCCTACATAAAAATAGAAAATAGAATTTGACAAAAGAAATGTTTAAGTGAAAGTGGCTCTCTTTATTTTAAGGAGAGGAGAAAAAAGAATTGGCAACTTTTTCACTTTTCACTTTACTTTCTTTCACTTTCTTTTTTCTCCCATGAGAAAGTCTACTAGACACTCTTTTGAATTTTTTTTTTTTTGGGAGGGTTTCTTCACATTTTCATGTCTTGTCTTTCTCCAGGGGAGTCTTCTCCAGTTTTCAACTTTCCAGTTGGACTGTATCAACAATAGGAGAATTGACATTGGCCTTGGGCTTTGAAAATAAAAGAGAAAGTTATTCAAAAAAATGAAATTTAATTCTTTTTCTTGGATGGACAGTTCTCATTATAAAAGAAAAAAAAGAAAAAAATATGAAATTTCATTTGATTTTACCATTTATTTAACAATCTCATCCCCTCCTTTCTCTCAAAGAGAAAAGAGAAAGTGAAAAATGTGTCGAGTTTCACCTGAGCTCCCAATTCATTTTTTTTCTTTGAGATTCCTTCCATCTTTCATCTACAAGAGAGAGAGAGAGAGAAAACTTTTCCATATTTTCTATAATCCCTTTGCGTTTCACCCTAAAAGTGAAAGCCAGGTGAGCTCCTTTCTCCCCTCAAAATCATTTTTTTTAAAAATAGAAAATCTTTTCCTCGACCACAATAATTCACGTGATGGTCATAAATAAATTTAAACCTCCAAAAAATAATACATTTCCTCAATTTTAACTTGACATGACCTACGACCTCGAGAAATTTCAATTTATTTTATTTTAATTAGTCGACCCACAAAAATAGCCCACAAAAAATATTTCTTTCAAAAAAAAACCCCCCACAAAGTTCACCAACTTTCTCTTCGTGTCTGTCCATGGAAAGAAAAATAAGAAAGGAAAGATGCATTGACATGAGTTTTTTTAGCTCTATTTTTGGTCGAGAGAAATGATGCAAAAATTTTGATATAAAAAAAGAGAAAAAAAAGAAAAAATCTCCTATAGAAAGTTGAAGGCCGGATATAAGCCATTTTCCATCTCGATCCTTTCTTGAAATTCTTTCTCTCTTCCCCTCTATGCAAAATTTCTACTCTCCTCACTCTTCACTTTCACCCATACAAATTGCCCATCTTCACGCATCCCCCCCTTCCCCTGCATGTTATGTGCATAGCCACTAATGTTATATATAATGGGCCATTATATTGGTGTACCACGTAGATTTTTACAAGGAAAAAAATAAATATAAAAAAAGACTGAATATATAAACCTTCTTACTCATCCGTCATTGTCCCTTCCCCCCCTTTTCTCCCACCCCCACCCCCACTCCCACTTTCTCCTTCCCCCCATTTTTTTCTCCTCTTGTTTGCATTCCTTTTTTGCGAGGAATTCTGCAATTGAAAAACTGGAATTTTAAATAGAAATAAAAATATTGAGAAAATCATTGTAAATAATTTGGAGAAAAAAATCGTTAAAGATGGAAAATGTGAGGTTGAATTTTGATGAAGAGGAATTTTTTTTTGAATGAAAAGTTTGAGTTTATTAGAGAGACAAGTGTAATGTTGTGCTTGTCTTTTCTCTCTTGTACAAGAGAAAGTGAGAGAGAGAGACTGTGACCCAGAGAGTCATTGTGGGGCTATTGTAGAGACCCCTCGTCCTCCCTGTGTTTGTATGACTTTTATGAAAACTGGGCATGATTTATGATCCCTTCTCCTCGCATCGTTTCCTTCTATCCTCATTGTCCTTCCTCGCTCCTCCACACAGTTCCAAAACCAAAAAACTTACCTCGTCTCTCCTTATTTACGATCCCTCATCTTCCCCGGGGGAACACGAGGGGGGTACTGTTACTGTACCAAGCCCAAATTTTGTAGTCTTGTTCCCTTGAAAAAAAAACATTTTCTTTTTTTTCTCAAAACTAGCGAGACTTTGTCTCCTTTCTCATTTTGTTGTTGTCGTCCAGGGGACAATTCTACACTTATCACTGGCCAAAACTCATGCAAGTCGAGTCTAAGTCTGGAGAAAGAGAGAGAGAAGAATCACGAGTTATTTCATTTCAATGAAGAATTATAGACTCACATTAAACTTTCTCTCGAGACTTTTCCAGTGGAGAAAGTATTTGTAGGGAAAAAAATGTTTCATTTTTTGGCGCTATTTTTAATTACAAGAATTTTAAGTAAAAACTATTTTCCTAGAAAAAAAGAGAAAGTGGAATAGTTTTAGATTTTTTTATGAGCTTCAAAATTGGGATTTCTCTCCTCTTTTCCTTCCGCTCACTTTCACTCCTCTCTCTCTCTCTCTGTGGATTCAGAGTAGGGCAGTAGAATAAAAAAATAAGGAAGAGGTAAACATTGGCCTAAAAAATTGGGACTGCCGTCGAATTCAAGATGAGCTGAGAAAAAGAGAGAGAGAGAGAGAGAAATGAGTGCCAGTCTCATTTCCCTTTTTCGGTTTACATCAATCCCCCTCCTTTTTTCTCTCGCTTTCACTTGGAAAGTACGAATTGAGATCTTTTTTTTGGAGAACTAGAGAAGGGCATGGTCATTTAGAAGCAAACTGCTGTATTACCATGCAAAAGATCACCATCAAGATAGGCCGAGAGAGAGAGAGAGAGAGAGAGAATTCTGTAGTGTCTAATTTGGGATAAAGAGAGAAAATATCTTTTTTACATTGTACAGAGAGAGAGAAAGTTCTCGAACATGGAGGCTCTCCTCTCCATCTCCATGTTTTCTTCTTTCTATTGTCATTCATACCAAGGAACGTAAAAAAAGGAGATGGTGGAAACTGGAAATCAAATGTTGATTTTACTCACTTTCTCCGCATCCCAAGTACAGGGTCTCCCATAAATTTATTTCCCAAAAAATCCATTTTTAATTATATTTAATGACTTTATAAACTTCATTTAAATTAAATTAATTGTTTTTAAATAATATTTGAAAATATTTTAGTTGAAATTGAAATTCTAATTAATTATGTAATAAAAGAGAAAGTACAGTTATATTTGAAAATAGAGAAAAAGAAAGAATGAGACACCCTGTACACAGTGAAAATAGAGCCATTAAGAGGGGAGCATCAAAGTCTTGATTATCATGTGGATCTAGATTCTAGAATCTAGTCTATCGCTTCTAATAGAAGCCACATATAACCTAACCATTGCTATCCAAGATATCGATAGATTGAGTACCATCTCCCCTCTTTTTTTTGCTGGAGGAGTTTCAAGTGTGCAATTTAATGACATTTTTGTATACACTTTTTTTCCCTTTACTTTCTCCTTTCTCTTTCTAGTCTCAACAAGTTCATGAGAGGCCAACGCCAAAAAATCTTTTTTTTTGACTGGCTTTCTCTCAAACACAAGACTTTCTTTTTCTAGAGGCTATGCATATTCATCACCCTGAAAGGCTAGAGACCCAAAAAAACAAGTTCTCATCCATTGCAATGTAGAAAGTGAAAGAAAGAGAAAGTAGACAAAAAAGTAGAGCCGTTCATGTTCGTCGCCTCGGCTGTAGGCTCTCGTAGTTTTTTTTGGGAGAAAAAAAAAGAGTCAGAGTCCTAGAAACTCTTTTTTTTCTCTTTTTTAGGCAAGAAAAGAAACCCACAAAAAAATGGACAGCTTTCTTGTCCTCACTTGCCATTCAAACGAGAAGGAGAAAGCGAGAGAGGAGATGAGAGATGGGGAGGAGAGAGAAAAAAAATAAAAGAAACTTAGCTCATTTCTATCTCATCATTTTATTAACTCTCCCGGCTTTCTCCCAAAAAAAACATTCTCTCTTACAATGTGTTAATTCTTTTTTTTGTTTATTTGTGGCTTGTTATAATATTTCCTTTATAATTATTTTAAAAAATAATTTAATTTAAATAAAAAATATGTCTGAAAATTCAATTTGTCGCAATAAGAAAATATCCCAATTAATAAATGAGAGAGAGAGACAAAAAAAGAGAAAGTCTTATAAAAATAAAAGGAGCATGTAATTGAACTTTCTCTTATGTTTCATATAAAAAAATAACATGGAAAGAATAGCATCTTGAGTGTGTGTGTGTGTACTTCTGAGAGAACACACAAAGAAAAAAGAATTCAAGTTGAAGAGGGAGGGATAATGGGAGCTAAATGGGAATCTTCAAGTTGAGCATCGTAAATAGCTCATCTCTCCTATTCTCTCTCGCTTTTTCCCAATCTCCCACTTTCTTCTCTCTTACTTTCACTTTGAGAAAGACCTTTAACAGATTTTTTCTCTTTTCTTTTATTTCAGCTTCATTGACCTGTTTTGGGAAGATCGGAGAAGATCCAAGATCTCGAGATCAAATTCAAGAAAATCAAAGGTAACAAGTCAAGAGAGAAAGAATCTTGTAGTGGTCTGTAGTCCGTAATCAAGGATGCGAGAGGAGAGGAAATTCCATACAAGTCCATAGGGACAAAGCAAAAGAGAGAGAGAGAGATTCAACAAGATTCTGCACCAAAAAAAGAGAGAAAGCAAGAAAAAACATCTGCACCACTTTCTCTCTCGTGTTGTTCTCATTATTGATATTGATTGCGATGAGTATCTCTAGTGCTTCGTGCTTTTGAATCTTTTTTTGGACCATGATCCCATTCAGCCGTTGACCAACATTCTACACAAGCCACATTCTACATAGTGCAGTGTACAAAGAGAAAGGGGAGAAATTTCAACAAAGATTGTTGAGATAGTTGAACCCCATTATCACCTTTCTACAACAAAAAAACTCGTTCATTTTTGTGTGTGTCTTTCTCTTTGGCTCTTTGGAGAGAAAGGAGAAAAAAAGAACTTGTGATGATTATCGTGGGTGGAAATTGTCCAACAAAAATTTGTTCAAAGATTCTCATCTGCTCCTTGTAAAAAATCTTTTCTCTGCATCTCCTCTCAATCCAACTCAAACACACGTTTTTTGAAAGGGGAAAGTTCACGTGGAGAAGAGCAAAGCTTAGAAAATGCAGGGAGGCATAAGGTTAAAATTGTTTAAATATTTTTAAAATGTTTTTTTGTCTGTCAGTGATAAATGATTTAATTTTTTTGCATTTTGCCCGTTTGTAGTATACGAGGACCCTTAATTCCTCCCACTAATTCGGCCAATTTTACACGAACTTTTGAGTGTCATCCAAATGCACATAATCATGGGACTTTGATGTTGAGTTTGGCTAGTGTGGGGGTGGCAGCAAATGGGTAATTAATTAATATTTTTTTAATTGGTAAAACCACAGCCACATAGATACTAGTACGAATATAATGTACAGTATAGACTACAGATAAATATTTTTAATTGCATTTTGTGTCTAATTAGTAAAATATTGATTATTTTTTTTCTTCTAGATTTTTAGCTGCTCTCATTATTGCCAGACGATCATTGAGAAGGTAGAGTATAAAATAAATGTTTCTTTTTTCGTGTACATAAAATAAATAACTCACCGAGATCAAGATCAAGACAAACATCAAGATTAATTAGGAAAGGGAGAGAGAAAGTCTGAAAATTACAACTTCATCGATGGCTGAACACTTTCTCTTCCTTGATATTGGAGTAAAACCAAGTTGTTTACAATGTTAGACAAGAGTGAAATTGAGATAGAGAAAAGAGCATAAATGAAGGAGACAAAAAAGTCTAAATCAACATTGTAATGACAATCAAAATTACTATCCGGTGGGTTCTCTCCCTTACCTTGTCATTGGCTGGGTTGTCTGCTGTATTGTACAAGCCGCAACATTTTACGAACCGGAACTTGTGAACTATTTCCAGGATAACCACGACTTTTTCTCTTCTTGTCTACATTTTTTTAAAAGAAGAATTAAATACCTGTAAAAACTCTCCAGTTTTTACAAAATGAGGCTGTAAGAGTACAATGACAAGAGTTTTTCTCCCTCTTTTCACAACTAATTTTACATTTTAGCTACCTAATCCTTTGTGTTGTCAAGTTTCCCTTGAGAAAATAGAAACAGGATGGAGCAGAGTAAAAAAAAGAAGGAGAAAACTCAGAACTGAGCCCCGATTCTTTCTCCTCCTTTTCTCCTTTCAACTTTCACTTTACCTCTCAGTCTCTCTGTCTAATATATAAGACTTGTTTTACAATGACAAAGACAAAGTTGTGATGGGCTCCCCATTTTTTTTCGTTTTCGTCTACTTTTTTTTGTGGGTTTTCTTCTCTCTTTTTTTTCTCAAAGTCCAAAATTCACCAGTCTTTAGTGGATGTGGAGGAAATAGCTACTCATTTATTTATTACTTTTTTTACCATGAGACACATACACAAGTATACAAATGTTGGCAAGTTGAGACTTGAGACTGTTCTTACTTTTAGATGATGGAAGCCTGGTTGATTTGGTTTAATTAAAAAAAATAAAACTGAAGAATAACTTTTTTGGGGAGAGGGGAAAGAGGAGGATCTTTCCAAGGGAGGGGGGGAAGATTTTAAATTTATTAGGACTGAGACTGGTAACTAATTTAGTTGGAGGATAATGGGTTGAGTGGAAAATGATGCCTGTCACTGAAGACTTTCTTTTTCTTGGGTGACAGAGCATGAGGATAGCTTATTATGAAGATGATGGAGTTGCAAGTTGAGGAATGGAACATTTTCTTTGCCATTGGTGGAATGAAAGACATAAATTTTTTGGGAGAATCCAATTTTTTGATGGTTTTGACACTGACAGCCCAAACCAAGAAGACCCAAAGTCACTGTCACGAGAAAAGTCTTCATCATTCACAATTTACATCTTATCCATCTTTTCTCTCCCTTTTCTCTACGAATAGATCCCAAATTCAATTGTCTTTTCTTGGATTTGGGATGGAAAATGACAATTTATATTCAGTTTCTCATTAAAACACTGAAAAACGAACCATAGAAAAAAGGGAAAACGGCGGGAGTTGAGGAGTCTGAAAAATGCTTTTTTTATCAATTTTAGAATTGTAAATTCTACTTTTTTTGGTCAAGTAAATAAGTAATTTTTATCTGCAGTGCGTATAAAAAAGATAGTGGACAAGATTGTTGAGAAAATTTAAAATTCAATGTACGTCATGGCGTCGTAGTACGTACGTAGTGAGTGTAAGTTGTAGTAGTAAGAAGAAGAATAGATAATTTTATGGTAATTTTTTGTTTAATTAAAAATAAGTTTTTTTTTCAACTCTTCTTGGTCTCTATCTTGTATGTGTGTGTTTAAAATTAAATATAGATGAAAAGTGAAACATCTGGTGTCAACTTCATCTTTTTCTCTTTTTACTTATAGATGGTCATCAGGGTTGCTACTTCATGGGACATTCGTGGACGGGGTAAATATTATAGTTTGATGAAAAAAAGTTGTTTTTTAATATTATTTTTATGATTATTTTAATTTTATCTTCAAGGCACGGGCAGCTTTGCTTATACCACTGGCGTTAAGTGTTCTAAGGTTGGGAAATTGATATTTTGATGAGTAATATAAATTTAATGATATTTGATACATTATATGCATGACATTCAATTCTCATTCTTGTTTTTTCTAAAGATGTCATCCTGTTCCACGTTGTTCTCTAGTCGATACGGCATTTTTACTATTAGCGACCGTCACATCATTAAATCTTCTCACTGCTTCCTTATCCGATGCACCATTGTTGCCACCACCAGTTCTTGTACCAAGTTTACTTCAGTCTGCAGGTTTCAATTAAAAATAAATAAAAGTATAATTAGAAAATAGTTAAATTTGTATAATGTACAAACATATTTTACATTTAATTTTCAGGGTATATTCGCTCACAGAGTAACAATCATTATGTTTCACCCCTATACCCTAAAGGAGAGTATGCCTCCTACTATTCGGTGAGTAGAAAATTGAACAAATCTTTTATCTCTTTGTTTTTCCCTTATCTATTTTTTAATCCGCTCATTTGATTCCTCTTAAGAGAGACCATGATAGGGACGATTATACAAAGTTGGTTATCTCTTTTTCTTTTTATTTGCTTCTTATTTCCTCCTCGGTCTACTCCACTTTACGATTAACGGTGGAAAATGGGAGAAAGTAAAAGAGGGGCGTTTATGTACAATGGAGAGACTTCCTTTTTTTCTAGTAAAAATGTGGGGAGGATAGTGGAGTGTATAGTTTAAATTAAAAAAAATCCTACCCCAGACCATTGGAAATGCGGGTACATGTATAGAAAAGTAATTTACCCTAGAGAATACCTTGAATTGCTCAAGAACTCTCTACAAGATTCTATCTCGGTCTTTCTCAACTACTCTTTTTTCCCTCATCCTGTAGCTCCCTCCGCCAACATTAAACTTTCAAAGTGATCTATATGTGAATAAATATGAGACAACCTCGAAGCACAACTCACGTGTACCTTTTTTAAGCTATACTCCATACTGTGTAACTGGATCTTCTCTTTTACTGTACCCTCCTCCTATTCCTCGTGTAACACGTTGTAGAGGTAGTAGTACTACTACTATGTTAATCTCATCTCTTGTATTTACTCCTTGAGAAGTATAGTGGAGAGGGGATTAGAATAAAATTTTGTGAAATTTTAAATTTAAAATTCGCAACATGTTTTTACTTCTTCCACTTCAACTGTCTACATCCTTCCTCACTTTTTTCTTGTGGTTCATTTTTATTCCTTTTCTCCCTCTTTTTTTTAACTACCATGGCTAGTGGAGATACTGGAATATGAAAGATTTATAGGGATATTACTACATCTTCATCATACATCTTTCCATCATAATGTCTTATACTTCTGTCATCGTACAATTAAATTTTTGAATTTATTTCCCTCTTTCCAACTTTTTATTTCGACCAGAACCAGTTTCTCCTTCTTTGCTTTTCCCAGTTTGCCAGTGTACAGATACAAGGGGAAAAAAATGAGTTAATAATTCTTTTCACATGAATTTTCAGGACTACTATGAAGAGGATGCGAATCTCTTGGCTGAAACGACGGCGATGCCAGATTCACCTCAATGGTAAGTTTTACCATGTGTTGGTAATTAAAAATAGATTATAGTGTGATGAGATAATTTTTAATTGTGTTTTTAATGTTATCTTCATTTACAGTGTTTTATTTGGAACTTTCATGGTGAGAAAAAAAAGACAGCAATTTATGATGTGTACTGATTAACCCTTTGAAAAATATTCATAACCTTTACATTTTAACACTCCATTTTTTTTATCTGAGATCTAAATTCCTTCATCATTTTTTATTATTAAGGTCTGGTTCGCAGCCCTAACTATTAATTTAGGCCCAACTTTCTTAAGTGGAGGTACGTGTAAACTTTAATATTTTCAAGTTAATTATTTGAGACAAAAACTTGTATTGATTTTAATCTACACAACAATACTGTTCATCGTCTATAGAGAAAGATTTTCTTTTGTTGAATACAGCTCTAGCCGCGCAAGCGGAAGCCATGCCCAAGTCGACGTCATGTCCACTGGTGAGGGGTCCAGCTCGTCATGTTGTTCTCAAGTACGAAAAAATAGGAATGATGTTTAATTGACTTTATCATCAAATTCTTAACTGTCGTACAATTCAATATTTTACAGTACTCTGTGGGCGACTGTTAATCTGCTTAGTGTGGGTCTCGCTGCTGCACACCTTCGTAAACTGAAAAAAGATTTGGGTTAGTCAAAAAGAAAAAAACTCTTTGAAAAATTTGTTGTAATCTAATACAATGTCAAATAAAACTCAATTTTTTATAACAGCTCGTGCCAGACTCGGTTTACTAGCCGCGGCGGGAGCAAATTTAGCTGGAATGGCTGGAATACAAACACAGGGATATACTCACACATCAGCGGTGACTAATAATCCGGGTGTTAGTTCTACAGCATCCATCATTGGTGGTAGCCATAGTCATGGTCTCAACTCATCCGCATCCAACGTGAACCAAAATCGACAACCATCACATTCCACTTCAAGCCCAGCTGAAGTGGATGCATTTCTACGACAAGCACAAAGATATGGACGGTGCCATATCCGGACTTTGGTAAATGTTGAAAAATGTTGAATGGGACAATCTTTTCTAATGTCAAATTTGTTGACTTGTTTTTTTTTACTAAAAAATAAACATCATTTAATCATAGGGTACTCTCGCTGTAGCCAATTTACTTTGTTGGGTCCCCCTCTATCTATGTGCCATCGTGGCACCTGTAGGTAAGATAAAAGTTGAATTTTATACACCCATTTGAAATTTAACTCACACTCTCTATTCTAGTCTACAATAAGTAATAAGGGGAAATTCGTTTGTAGTGTAACCAAATATTCAAATCATCTCTCTGAGAATTTAACACTCTGTCAACAAACCACACAATTCTTCTCTCCCTAGTGTAAAATAAGGCTGGTATTTTTTGACTGAATCTAAAAAGCTCATCCATGATTTTAATAGACACTCACAATCAGATGACATATCATAACCATTGAATTTGGAAACCAAAATAAACTGAAATGTGACACACAGTCCCTCTCTCTTTGTAAATACCACAATACATTGACAATTCTTCGATGCCATGAAACCATGAAGAGAGTAGGAGTAGATACTGGAGACACTCGTAAAATGTTGTGGAGTATCTGTAGTCGTAATTATTAGGATTGGGCTTTTATACACTATTACAATAACAAGTTTCGTCTTTGCCATTCCCCTCTTTTATTGTCTCCCGTAATGTCCCACGTGTACAAGAGGGAGAGAGAGAATTATCCAAGGAATCCAGGTCATTGTCGCCTTTTCCATAATATCTGAAATATATTTATATACATACACGTTGTGTACAATAAGGAAATGACGACAGGGGATAGTCATTTTCATGAAAGGGTTCAAGTATGAAAATGTCCCTAATCGTATTTGCACCGAAATACCCCTCTCTCTCTCTCTCTTTTTTTTCTTCATCTCTCAAAACATTTTTATTTCAAATGTCTCTAGAGATTTACATCAAAAAAAAAATTCATTTTTATTTTGGAATAAAAGCAAGAGAATATTCTCTCCAAAAAAAACTCAGTTTCCCCATTTCCTTACCTATAAAAATGACACAATCATTTTATATAAAAAGATAGAGATATTACAATGAGTATAGATAAAGTCAAGTCAACATAATCATGTTGATGTAGTTGTAGTTGGTTGTAAAGTGCAAATTGTAAATCCAAAATAACACGAATTTACAGATAGATAGTACAATGTGTCTTGTTTGTACACATGAATAAGTATAATATTATTTTCTCCTTTTTTTTCTCTCTCTCTCTACAAGTACAGGGATACAAAAACACACACTCGTAGGACAAGGACAATGTGAAACATTTTTCATTTTTATGGACTTGTAAGCATTCCGTTTCCTCCCTCTCTCTCTCTCGCTTTTGGTATACATTGTCCTGTACTGAAAAATTTACATTTTATCCTATTGGAATTTATGAAATGGTCCAGTGAATTTCATACATTGTATAACATTATCGTCAAGATTATTGTCTACAATCACGATTAGCATTCAGAATTCATGATATTTTGGGGATTTCTTTTTTTTGTCTCTTTTAATATTTTTCCTCTCCACACACACACAACCCAGACACCCAACGCCTACTTTTTCTCCACTTTAGACAAAGATGTAAACTTGCTCTTCTTTTTTTTACTTGGAAAACTTTAGCACGATGAATTTTCAACAAGAGAGAGAGAGAGAGAGAAAGATTCAAGTCATATTTCATAGTAATGACAACACCCATACCGTTGGTAGTTTTGGTTGGGTACAAGTTTCAACAGAGTGGAATATATATTTTTTTGTGGGGGTCCCTCTTGTGAATCGACGTTATGGTAGAGAGAGAGAGGGTAGTGAATAAAAGAGTGGTGTGATATTAAATATGCATTTTTTCTTGTATCTTTTTAGACAGAGAAAACACTGGGTGGTAGAATGTAGAAATTTTCATGTTGTGTGTGTATGTGTAGTGTAGTCAAGTTGTTTGGAGAAAGGAAGGGCCCAAAAAAAAGTAGGGAAAATGAAGGGGGGAAGAGACGACAGGAGCTTAGTTCAAGAGAGTAAATAAATTATGCAGTCTGCTCCGTACAAATGCAAATTTTTGACTCTTTAACCTTTCAAGGGAGTACAAGGGGGAGGAGGGGGGAAGGGAATATAGGGCGGAGGGCGTAATGATGATGTGGGATGGTTGTACTATGTAGTGTGTCTGTCTGTGTGTGTGTGGTACAGTCATGTCAAGCGTCAAAATGTAGAATACAAAATAAATTATGCTGATCACCAGCAAAAGGCAAGTTTAAGGATCTCTCTCTCTCTCTCAGTCGAACCAAGTGAGGGGTAAGGAGAGGGGGAGTGAAATGGCTTAAACGGGAAATACCATGGAGGAAATGCTTGCACATTGTATAGAATGTAATTTGTTAGCGAGAAACGAGGACGGAAGATAGACGACTAGTAGTAGTACATGTACACCAACTACTACCTGAAGAAAATTCCAATTGAGCACGTTTCAAACCTTTTCCTTCAACTTGAGAGTGTCGATGATGATGATGATCTATATTTCATGTACAGACATGAAACTTCGTTTTTTTGGTGGGAGAAAAGATTCAATCCATGTTTTAATGCAAACTTTCTCTTTTTTTTAAAGAAAGTGAAAGTTGAAATTGTATTTTAAGATTTTGTAATTATTTTGCCATTGGCAGAGTACATATTTATAGTTAGATGTGTCAATTATTATGGAGAAAGTGATTTTAAAGTGGTTTAAATACAGTCAAAATAATTATGATTGACTAATACTTTTTCTTTTGTGTAATTTTAGGTGATACTGACGAACCTCGTCCGAATGATTTTTATGAGATTACCCTCATGGCTGCATTTGCTCACTCTGGCTTACATCCCGTTCTTCTTTTATTTCTTCACCAACCCCTCAGGTTCATGCCTCTTAATTTTTTAAAAAACATTTTACTTTGAGTTTGTATGAAGGATCGTAGAATTTAATGGATAATTTATAGGCACTCCCTTAAACATTGCATCTGGGACTGGTGTTGCTTTGTCTGCAATTTTTGTGGTAATGTTTCTATACTACATATTTAATATTTTTAAAAAATAGTTATTATTTATTTATTAATTGTCTGAAAAGAAAATGAACTTATTCATGCTCACTTGTTTTCTCTTTGAAAAAATACACAGGTATGGAATTTGAGTTTCCAAATTCAAATGAAAATAGTCCTCAACACAGTCGACTCACTGAGTTGAGAGCTGGGCAGGTGGATCCAGGCAAGAAGATACTGAATAATGAAAATATTGTACCTTAGTACATACATTAGAATATTTAATTTGAAAAAAATGTCATATTAACTCTACAGGTATTCGAAGTAGTAGTAGAACGAGTCACCATGGAAGTCATCACGGAAGTCATTCACGACTCTCCGAGTCACGACTGCACACTTCCGAGTCACTCGTCTCTCTGAAAAGATCATCCTCATTGAAATCTACCCGGGATACTGATATTTCACCGCCGTTGCCTCACGACGATTTACCCCTACCACCCCCACCCCCATCAAGTTCATCCGTCTTCCGTAAACAGGTAAAGAAAAGGAGAGAGAAAAAAAAAGTTGTATAAAATAAATTTTATGGAGTGTGCCAAAAAATCTGGAATTGACCGTCCAAAAGAAAATTTAGGACAAAAAGGAAGAAAGTTGATAGGAAAGAGAAAGTAAGGGGAAAGAAGGTTCAATATGTGATCAAGAAAATTGTTCCGTTAAAATTATGGCTATCGAGTCTTCCTCCCATCCCACCCAATAAGTGTGTGTCTCACATGAGAAGAATTAAGTCAGAAGGTCCCAAACTATATATTTTTGAAATTTTCCTAAACTTTAGTCTCTCCAATCTTTTTTGGCTTGTGAACTCTTGAACTCTCACTGTTTCTCCACTCTCAGTTTCTTCCTTCACCTTTGAGCTTGCTAGAGAGGAGAGATGGGGGAAAGGCACAAAGCGGAACGGAGTGAATGGTATTGAGGATGGCAAATTGCAAAAGCTTTTTTACCATCATCGCCCTGTAACTTTATTTACTACTATGGTACTACTACTACCAAGATAAAGACAAAGACCGGGACAACGACAGTGGCAACAGTTACTTAAGCAAATTGCATTCCCCGTTCTCCGGTTCATGTTCAACCAACGACTTCTACTTGGCCTTGCCTTTTGTCCTCTCTCTCTCTCTCTCTGTTTACTTGAGCCTTCTCCCCCCTTCTCAATTTCTTCTTTAACATTATAGTATTTTTAGCTTTTACAGCCCAAAGCGCTCGTACTTTCTCTCTCTCGCTCTCTCTTTTCCCTTATTCATTTCTCTCTCTCAATGGGCCTACGAAAGTTTCTTTTTCTCCAAGGGGTGTATACATAGACTAAAATTTGCATAAAGTTGCAAAATCAAAATTGTCTTTTCATTTATACAATATACTGTACAATGTTACTTTACATGTATAGCATTTCAAAAATTAGATTCTCTTTTTTTTCAAAACTGTAAAAGTATTTTTGTTCCAGATTAGATTTATACAGAGATACAATATTGAGATACAGATTTGTATTATTGTAAGAGAGACATTTGTGTAAAGTATGATTTTATTTTTAGTTGTCTAAAATTTATTTTCTATTTCTGTCAAAGAATTTTCCTCCCACTCCTCCTCCTCCTCCTGTTTTTACATTTGATCACAGATGTTGTTGATATTTAGTTGTTTGACACTATGGACGTGTTTTCATTTACAAGTGAAAACTGAGAGTGACAGTTTGCGAGACACGAGTCAAATGTTTTTTTGTATGTGTGTGGTTAATGTCCGATGATGAGGATTTAAAATGAAATAAAAGTGTTTTTAGATGCTTGACAATAATAAATACTCCATTCTCTACTCTGTATTTATAGAGAGAGAGGGGGGGGGGGAATTTGTAGGATAATGATATTGACGTTGTGTCTAGTTCCTAAAGCTCAAAAGTTGTAGGCTGTAATCAATGATAAAAGTAAGTTCTCTCCCCTCTCTCTCTCTCTTTCAGCCAACTCTTTAATGTCGGACAAGTTTTATCAACTGTCATTTAACTTACTTGGTAGCTAGTACATAGAATGGTGACCCTAAGAGACTCAACAAGAAATTTGGGCTAAAAGCCTTAAAGTTTTTAGGTTTTTAGAAGAACACCCTATATTGTAACTTGTAACATTATTAATTTTTCATTCAACCTAAACTTGCTTTCTCTAGCATGGAGAAACAAGAGAGAGAGAGAAAGGGGAAGAGAAAAGTAAAAGTTTTAAATATGGGCTATGAACTAACTAACTCAATTATAGATATTCTGACTTTATAATTTTTGTTCTTTCACTCTCCAAACATTGTAATACTTACGATTAGTTGTGGAAAAATATATGCATATTTATAAAAAAAGTTGTCAACTTACTTTCGTCTCTAAATATTTTATGTACACCTAAATATATTTGACGTTAATAGAAGGAAGCTTTGTGTTTGTAATTTAATTCATTTTCTATTTTTGATTCTTCTCTCTCTCATAGGTCTCCATGGAGGAGCAAGCACCTGATAACCGTTGGTGATCTCATTTTCAAGGACTCTTGAGAGAAACAATGTCCAACTAGAGTCACTGGGTGACTGTCAACAAAAAAAATGTACAGATAGATAACCTCTCACAAGAGAAAAAAGAGAGGAATCGAGGATTGAGGATGAAACTGAAAGGAAGAGTTACTCTTCCTCACCGTTCGCTTTAAATTGACATTGACAATCGGAAATTTATTTCGTATCTCAACTCTTCTCTCTCTCTCTCTCTCAGCCCAGCCCAGATCACGTTTTCAGTTTTTTTTCGTCTTCTTTTCTTGGGAGGGCTGTTGTCGTTGTATATCCTTGAGACCTCCCACCACTTTTCTGCCTCTCTCTCTCTTCCTGTATACCCATAATTTTTTTTACAAACTGTTCTCTTATGATAAGATACGAGACTAAAAAAAAAGAATTTTTTGCCATTCTTCTCCATTAAAGTTTTGTCTTTGACGTTTACAATTTTTCACTTTTTTCTTTCTTTTTTCAACAGTTAATTGTGTATTATGTGCAAAGTCTTGACTTTAACTTGATCAAATTTATATACCTGTAGACTGTACTTGTAGTGTTCTATGTTAATATCAAGAGAGAGAGAGAGAAAGTTAAATTATAATGTATGTACTTACATGTCATCTCTATAATTTTATGTAAATTCACCTCCTCTATCTAACATGGTGAACATATTGTTTTTTTTTGTGTCATACAGATACTACAACCGTAATAATTCTCTAACTTTGTCAATTTTTTAACTGTCTTGTTCTTTTTTTTAAGAAAGAAAGAAACCAACGTACATGTTAAATTGTCAGTGACAATTTGTCACGAGACTTTTATGCTTAATATTTATTATTTATTGAGTGGGTCATTCTTATGAAAAAAATATCATTATTAAAATATCCACAAGTTCGAGTTTATGTGGAAAAAAATTATGTTTATGTAAAATTTTCTATATTTTATTACTTCCCTTCTAGGAGTTCTAGGGTAAATCTTGAATTTCTGAGAACCAGCTCTAAATTTCACCAATTCATACCCAGCGCCCCCTAAAGACCCCGATTCGGAGGAAAACCGATAGAAAAACCGTTCCTCTCCCATTAGAGTGTGACTGTTAGCTTTGTTTTTTTGCAGTTTTTTTCCAATAATTTTTTTTTTCATTTATTGAAAGGTTATATGCAATATGAGTTGGTCTATTCTGGGGAAAGTCATAAATAAATTATATTTTTTGTGTTTTTTTTCTCATGGTCCTTGAGACAAAAATAAATGAAATTTGTTAAGGTAGAGAGGACTCCCGTGTACATGACAATCGATTGAAAATTGATAGTTGGGGAGAGAGAGAGAGAGAGAGAGAGAAGGGGAAGCTTGTTCTCTCTCTCATTTTGTTGACTATATCAGTATTTCACGCTTTGCTTTCTCTCTCATCATTATCTCCTAGTTGAAGAAACTCATCCATCATGATGGCATATAACCAATCCATCAAACAAGCTTTCTCCCTCTCTCTCTCTCTTCTTCAGTGGTACAATTCCCCTA
Organism: Arrhopalites spinosus; assembly: GCA_034700945.1. Lineage (NCBI taxonomy): Eukaryota > Metazoa > Arthropoda > Collembola > Symphypleona > Arrhopalitidae > Arrhopalites > Arrhopalites spinosus. The sequence goes on from JAQIVZ010000272.1 coordinate 67,472, forward strand.
GAATGGAATCCTTCCAAGAGACCAGCTCTTATCAACTTCCACCAAATTGAGCCACCCATCCCTAAGCTACAATACATAACATTCGTGAAAACATAAAGTGGACGGAAGAAAGGAGTTGAGAAATAATAAATAAAAAACTTTTTTCAAAAAATGAAAAAAAAGAGAAACTTTAATAAAGGAAATTTTTATGAACACGCAGAAATCAGTAGTAGTAGTTTTAATTTTTTAAACGGCATTAAAATTGTAACAAGATTGATATGACTTTTCTTGAATATATGACGATATGGAAAATTGATCACAGTGTTGTTTTTTCCCTTCTCCCCTTTCTTCTTTTTTTTCGTTCTCCTCTTAGCTTTCTCTCAGAATTCTCGAGTTTCGATTAGACAAGTTGTGTACGTAACATAACGCGATTTATAATTATATAAAAATATCTGATAAAATTGGCACTCTTCTTCTTCTTCTCTCTCCTTTTTTTTAAAAAATTGTTTTAAGTTAAATATTAGGATTGTAATTTTCGAATTTCCAGTGTTGTGTTAGTTTCCCTTCTTCACATGGCTCCATTGTTAATTTATCTTTGGATGCGATGGCCATACATTTACGACTTGGCCCATGTTTTACAGTTCCCTTCTACAAATTTCATAAAAATTTATTATTCATATGGAAAAATAAATTAATTTTTATTAAATTGTTTGCAAATTTTGAAATACTAACCTCATCATCATAGCGCCATTCTTGATTGCCTTTAGAATGGAAAAAATTAGAGAATTTATTATTTAATATGCAATTTAAAATTGAGGTCATTTTTCAATTAAAATAATTGTCATTACCTTTAGAACCATGGCAGGGATAAATCATAGGATCACCACCAGCATAGTCAACGCACATTTCATCTCGTCGAATTTCTCCTTGTTTACTATAACTCCAGTACTGTAAATAATCATTTATTTTAATTAAAGTTTCTCCTTCTGTACATTTAAAAGTTTTTTTTTTAATTAATCAAGTTAAATATTTAACTAACTTGATTTCCACCCTGTCCATGACATTGGTATAAGCCGACAGCCTTATTTGTTTGTTTTTTAGTCGCTGGAGAATCGAGACAAGTATTTCCTCCCAGTCCCAAATTACGAATCTGTAAATTATTGACATACAGTTTTTTTTGTAGAAATTGTTATTCGACTTCATTTATTTTTATTTTGTCAATTCCAAGTCAATTTTACCTCTCCATGTGCCAATGCCTCTCCAGGAATAAAAAGCTCGGGATACACTTCAGCTAAGTACCTGTAACAATACATAATTAATTTGTTGATCGACTTGAAAATCAATTTTAACTTGGTCAAATCTCATTAAATCTTCACAAATGACAATTCCCATTTTAACGTACCATTTAAAACTTTTACAACTCAAATCTTCACGAAGTTTTGTCCTTGAACTTATATCACCGAAATCACCCTGTAGAGAAAAACATTTAAAAAAAGAAACTCAATTAAAGTTAAAACAAACAATGTTACATTTAATTCTAAAAATTAATTAATTTAGTCATTATTCATCTTGTTGTTCTTGTTGTACTGATTTATTTACCAAGTCATTGCCAATCCGTTGAAAGTAGTATTGAGCATAGTCGTCCATCCAGACTTTTGCTAACCGTACAGAATTTCGTCTGAGCACGTTAACCCCTGAACGCCATTTGTAGGGAGAACGTTTTCGGAAAATGTGACCGACATGTGAACCTTTTAAGAGACAAGACAAACGTAAATTAAAAATCACTCACATGCCACATTAAAGTATTTAAATAATCATTTTAAATAACGTACAAGGAACGATTTCAAGTCTGCCTCCACACATCCAAGTCTACAATAAGAAGAAAAAGATAAATTTTTAAAAATTAATTTTAAATTAAAGATTAAAATTGTTACAAAATTTTAAAAAAACAACTTTTACCTTAAAGGAAAGCTCCAAATTTTCTCCTCCCCAGATATCAAAACCTAAAAGTAACATGAAAGTTTGCGTCACAAAATGATATAAAGTTTCGATTGAAATTGAGATGTTTTTTTTCAGTTTTTTTAGATATTTATTTACCAGAGTCATAGGTGCCCAATTTTTCAAAGAAAGCTTTGTCAATTGTAAACAGACCTCCAGCCATCGTAGGAGATGCGACAGGCTCAGCACTATTGATATGTTTCTTCTTCTCCCTTTCAGGAATGGAATGCCACGTGAACTGAACTGTATTTTTATATTGAAAAGAAAAAAAATATAAAGAAAAATCAATTAAAATTAATGGGATTGATGATATTAATCAAAAAAAATTATATTCTCAACAATAATAATCCATAAAATCAACAAAAAAAGACTTAATCCACTTACGATTCCAATCAAAACCCCCAACACTAGTACCAGCAGAATTACTGAAATGAAATTCCAAGGTATCATCATCAATAACATCAATCACTGGGCAAACGACCGTCGTTGAATCCTGTCGAATTCTGTCGAGGAGTGGTTCAAGCCATCCTGCCAAAAAAAAATACAATTTATTTTCAAAAATTCATTTAATAAATATTACAAAAAAACAATAAATATTTCATGTCAACACTATATCAAATAAATACACTATCTTTTAAAGATAATCTCGACAATATAATGCTATATAATTTGAAACTATCTAGGACCCCCCAAAACTGATCATGAAGTTCTTTTTTAATCAAATTAAATCCCATGAGCTGTCTTGTTCTCCCCCCTTATCATCATCATCCCTAATCCTTCTTTTTAACAAATAAAATATTATACTACACATTTACAGATATAGCCATGACTCGTAAAAACCTTTTAGTCCATCACAATTACAAATATTAACTCCAACTCATCATTATTATCATGGGTCATGGGATGGCATGAAACAGCCATAAATGTCACAAATATTTCTCATATTCTCCGACTTTTCCATGTCTCTCTCTCTCTACATTTTTCTCATTCCGAGTGTTGGAGTAGACAGTAAGGTGTGAAAGATTAACGAAATGAAAATGAGAGCCCCCCAAAGAACAAACACCACACCCAACAAATGTTACTTATTGACTAGCTAGAGAGAGGGAAAAAAACTCAAACTCCCGTGTCAGACAGGCCCGACCCGCAGCCAATTAATGTCACTTTACCATGCAATTCAAAGAGAGAGAGAGACACAGACAGAGAAAGAGTTGAACACGAACATGACATGATATCAAATATGCAACCGTCTCTCTGTCCATTTTAACCCGAGAGACGTGGATTCTCCGAATTCGGGTCTCTCTTTTCCACACAAAAAGAAAGATGATATAGGCCTATCTCATTTCAGTCCTTTTTTTATTAAAAAAGTTCTTTTGTCTGCGGAGCTTGTATTACAGATATTCTGTAAAAAAAACTTTTTTTCTCTTTAATGGTCCTACACATGGCGGGGACCTGGAGACCTGGAGAAAATGGACAGAGAGTTGAAGCTCATGGAGGGAAAAAAAACTAAGAAAATAACATTAGAACTGATCGTCTATGATAATGATCTAATTACAAGGAATAAATAGACAGAGAGGAACTCACCGGTGGTGGCTTCGATATGTGAGTCGAGGAAAGTTAAAGTAGGCCCTTTGGCATGAGCAGCACCCAACAAGCGAGCACGAATCAACCCCTCTCTTTTTTTGGCACGTACAATCTTAACTTTTGGATAGTCTTTCATGTACGTCTCGAGTGGCTCGAATAAATGAGCTAGATTACAAATCATACAAATTAATTTAACAAAGTAAATAAAATCAAACATCAAATAAAAAAAATCCCTTTGTCTCTTTGTAAACAATCAGATACAAATAAATCTCCAATTAAAGAGAGACTAACCCATTTCCGAATAGTCATCGACAAGGATCACCTCCGTGAGGAGATGGTCTGGGGATCGATCAATAACAGAGTGAACTGTTCTTAAAAGAACTGACCAAGCCTCTGTAAATTAAAATAAAAAATTTATATTATTTGAGGTCAATGTCATTCATTTAAAATTTAATTTTTATAATCTACATTCTACATGTCATTCTACAAAAGTACGGACACTTACCATTATGGAAGCAAATGACGACGGAAGTTGCAGGTAAATCAGTCGCGTAGCGGCTTGGATTTTTACACCTAAAAAACAGACAAGAAAAAAAAAGTTCAGTTACGAATTGAATACTATTTATTTATTTTTTAACATAAAATTATAAATTATAATTTAAAATTAAATAAATCATCATCTTTCACAATACTAAACTAATTTTGGAAAAACAATTTTAATATTTGTCTCCATTTAGAAAGTGAATTAATTTTACTATTTACGACCCTCACTCCACTACACACTGACGTCACTCCTCTCTCAAAAATTCAATTTAAAATAGTTATGTGTGTAAGATAGAGAAATTCAAATTCATTTAAATAAATAATATTGATTATGGATGATTACAGAGAGAGAAAAAAAACCCAGCAAAAAATTGCACAGTCAAAATATTATTTCAAATCAATATTCTTATTCTCATACATTTAACACTAACGCAATAGTCATCGCGCAGTCCATCACAACATGTTCAATTATATCATTTCATCATTTCTTTGACACTATTCGTAATCTTCATTTTTATTTCCTATTCTCCTCCTCCTCCTTCTATACAGTCGGAGAGCTTGTATTAAAATAATAATAACATTTCATTCAAAGGGAACATTCCAATGAAAAATAAAGTCATTAACTTACTACATACACTCACATATTAAATTAACATTTTTTTCAATGGTCACTATTAGCCTAAAGAGAGTATAGCCTCATATTATAACACAAGATTTGCAATAAAATCCCATTCCATTGGTCATGGCTCCCATTTTTTTTTTTTTGTAGTCTGCAGTTATCATTTTAAAACCTTCCCGTGTCGACAAAAAAATAAAAAAAACTCTTTAGTCTCCACTACAGTGCAGTGTATGTACATTTATCTGTATTTTACATTTTATGACCGATATTATATAATTTTTACACAATCCACATTAAATTCATCAACTTTGTACTACTTTGTACTCGTAACATGTACAAAAAAAACACTTTAACAAAGTTCAATAAAATTCTTCTCTTCGTTGCTCTTGCCCTCTCAATCTTTCCTGGTTTTAATAAATTTTCTTGCACATCATCATGACTTTTGTTTCATTTTAGCCTTTAAATTCCACGCTGAATCAACCACACTAAATACCCACACCTATCTCTGGTCATCCTCATCCTCATCATTTCCTTTCCAGCTAGACAGTTACAAAAATTCTTTCTAAAAGTTCCTCCCATCCCAACATTAAATTTGTCTCACTCATGCCGTCTTGTAAGAATTAAATTTTATTTGTCACTTGATGTTTGGGTGATTGTGTTTTCAATCTCAAAAGAAGACGAAAAAAATTGTATTATTATGCATCCATTGTGTAATCATAATTATAGTAATATTTAATGTGAACACCTCTTTATTCCCTTTTGTATTGAATCCACTTGTGTCTTCAATGCATCAAAATTTATTAGCAAAAGTTTTCTTAGGAAGTATAGGTATAGCAAATGTGCAAATGTATGTACGAAAAAAAAAACATTTTCAAAGTGTATAATATACGAGTAAAGTCTTTGACCCTGCAGCTCTCTAGTAAACCATACGTCAGTATACCCAAACACGGCAATCACAGTCAGTTTGTAATCGACAACAGCAAAAATCTTATACAACCTAGTCCTACTACTACTTGCCCCCCCCCCCCCTCCTCCTTCATATTATTCGTACATGCCAGAAAATCCAGTCTAAAGAGGACAAAACAAAAACAGAAAAACTGCAACAATTTTAATTCTACATTCTACAACCAGTCCCCCTCCCCAGTCACTTCCACTTCTTGTTCATACAGATAATCCTCCTAAACAATTTTTTTTATGAAACATACAGATATTCAACTACAAGAGATTGAGCTTTACAGAGATCAAGGCAAAAGAAGAGGAGACAAAAAAAAAGTTGAACATTACAGAATTCACAAAAAGAGTTGCTATACAGCAATTACAATTATCTTTGGTCGTCTCTTCATCATCGTCTCGTCATCTTCAGACTTCGACTTTACCATTTGCCTTTTTGCTTTGTATCCTTTTTGCCAAGGCAGCAAAAAGAATTCCTCTCTTTGGCATGCAGAAATTCCTTTTTTTTACACACGACACGCCATTGGAACATTCATACGTAATACTGATGGTTAAACAGAAGAAGAGCCTATTCGGCAAAACGGCCTAACGGCAATGACATGACATAATACTGGCTTGAATCCCATGCTAATGACAAAATACAGATAAAGTGCATACATATTCATACATGTATATTATAATCCAATATGACCACAACAGGAAACTATGTACAGAGAGATTATTCATCTCAAGATAATAAAAAAAAATAATCCTGTCCTTCAAACGGTTTCTAGTAGTCCTCCCTCCTCCTCATGTGAACTACAAGTGTACAAGTTGTCTGTAGACATAATGAATATTACATTAACTTTCATGTCAATTTTTTGACAGATCCAAATGTCAATAGGCCAAACGAGTGGATGAGAGAGTCAACATAGTGGTTTGCGAAAAAGAAAAATCATTAAAAATCTATTGTACTCAGTACTAGTGTACACACTTCACTAAAATATTTTATCTCTCCTCTTATTTCTATTAACTCTGGACACTAAAATCATGACCGCTTCCTCTATTTACCAAAAATTTGTAATATTTAACTAGTAAAATAAGACATAATCTCAACAATTACACTTTACTTTAAAATTACTTAAACTTTACATTTCCCTATTTACATGGTGCCAAGGAACAACTGTACAATGGACCATTTCTTTTCTTGTAGAGAAAAAAAAATAAATTGAAATTGAATGGACAAAAATGAGGAAAGCACGACACAAAAATATTTTAGACTAAATAATTCGTGGGCTTTTACTTAAAAGTTGAATTGACAATTATCCTTCTTTTCTTCATAAAAAAATAAATAAATTGCACACATGCCTCATCATTTCAGTCTCAATTCTTTTTTTCTTCCCCTCCAGCCGTCTTAAGTACACACTACTGATATTACAACAAAGAGAAAAAAATGACGACGCCTAAGGATAACAAGAAGAAGAGGGCTCACAAAAATTTAATGACGACATTTCATATTTGTAAGTAGCTTTACTCCATGGACTATTATTAGTTTTTCTCACTAAATTAACATTAGTCGTGGATCTCATACATAACAAATGGAGTGTAAGTACAGGAGCAGGAGTAGTAAAAAAAATTCTTTTAGAAAAAAAGTGTGGGATATATGTATTATTGTCCTTTTTATTGAATCAAGAAACTCATCAAACTCTCTCTCTCTCCCTCTCCCTACAATGATTTATCATGTTCATAAACTTGAGCTGTACTAAACTGTAATTAGCTCGGTTCAATGTAATTTCTAGTATTTGTACAAGACACAAGTGTACTTGTCAGTTATTGTAGTGCATAGTGGCACAAAAAAATGTTTAAGTCATTCCATAGATGAATGAGTTGGGAAAAAACTTGTAAAAAATTCCATATATGAATATCGCAAAAAAAGAGTGTTGGCAATGGTTGCTGGTGAGATAACTAATTTTGATGAAGTGGTTGAACTCATGAGAAAGACACATTGAGACTATAAAAAATTATGGGAATACAGAGTACAATAGAATTAAAAAAGGGGAAGGACCGTCAGTCATTTTTTAATATTCTATTTTTGTATTCTTTTAATAAATCATATTTTACATGAATATTATTTTATTCATCATTCCATTGTCTAAAATTAATTCTAAGTTTAAATTCTAATTAATTTCTTCAAACTTTTTATTTTTAATTTGACAAATATTGAACTCATTTCCTTTAATTTTCGAATTTTGGGCAACTACCTGGTACCTACTCAAAAATAATGAGGGGAAATGAAGAACGACGTTAAAGAAGGAAATTAAAAAAGAAACTATCTGTATAAGTAAAATATGTACAGACAAAAAAAATTGAAAACAATGGTTAAGCTTGAAAAGTTTAAAAATAATATTTTAATTAAGACTTTTCAAGATTACAATTACTAACTACGTTTCAACAAGTAAAAAAAACAACAAAAACAATGTGCCCTAAAAGTTAAACTTACACTTTGTAACTCATCTCTCATCTCCACACATTTCTTTTTTTCTCTTTATAAAGACGTTCTTGATTATAGCCCAATCTTAATGAGCGAACGAGTATGAAGGGCAGAGCGGAACTGAGCAAAGCAAGGTCAAAAGTTAAAAAAAAAGAAGTAAAGTGCAAATACCCTAATAGTAATATATTTTCCACACACGCCAACATTCATTTTTTGTGAGAATTCCCTCATCATTTTTTCTCACACAAAGAATTAGAAATAACTTTGAATTGTAAACGCAACGAGAACGAGGATTTTAACATCACGACAAAAATTTTATATAAAAAGAAGAAGAAGAAAAGAATCTTTAAATTAATTTACAAAGGATTGCGATTGTAACATCCATCAAAATTTTTTTTTGATGCAACGCAACAGCAAACAACCGGAAATTATTACACATTTTAAATTTAAATGTAATCAAAATAATACTAAACCTGGACCTACAACATACAAAATATCTGTACAACTGAAAAAAAATCATTTTCATGTGTGTGTGTGTGTGTGTGTGTACACAATGAAAACATGACAAAATATTCTCTTAGAATGCTTTATAATGATATATCAAAGTCACAAAAAAACCCATTACCGGCATCTTTCAACAGACACTTTAATTGTAGTACTAACCACTGTTAAAAAATGCTAATGTGTAAAGAATTGGGGATTGACCGTTTTAAAATAGATGATATAGTCTGGTAAATTTGTGGATATGGATTGTGAATATTATTCATTCATTCAAAGTGAGACGATGCATGTTAAAACTAGAATGATAAATTTTATATGTGTTAAAATGATGTGATCAGCTCATTAAAAATTGGTCACCGTATTTAATTATATTTTAAACTCTTCTACTTTACACATCTCCTTTTTTAAAAAAATACATATTTAACATAGATTACCGTATGGCATATATTTCTATCTCTCTCTTGTTTTGTTTTTATTTCATACTCTATTTTTATTCTCATCTTTCACGACTCACGACTTGAGTCCTCATACACAAAATACGAGGATCTGTAACAGAAATTGTAATTCATGCAATTTAAAGATACATACGTAGCATATAACGTTTAAACTTGTATTTTTTATCCTCTATTCTTCACCTTGACTCTACTGTGTGTAAGTCTCCCTACAACTTTTTGGGGGTATCCATCTCTGTCCCAGTGTAAATTCCTCATTCATATTTTTATAGACCCATCATCTCAATTATTATTTTTTTGCCTATTTTGTTTTGCACAATTCACAATATTATTTTTAAAAAAGAAGTCAGTTTTGTTCAACAACAGGAAAGAACGCAAGACAATTTATAGACTCACAGGCTGTTGCATGATACAGCATATAATAATAACAAGTAAATATTTTTTAAAAATTATTTTTTTCATTCATCATTATTACAGTGATACATCATCAACTGAATGATAATAATAAACTACTCATGAAATACTCAAGCGGAAAGTTGGACTTAAAGAATTTACTATTGGATACTATTAACAAAGATGAGGATTTAAGACTCACAAGCCAGAACCACATCTGAAGAAGAAGAAGTCTTTTGAACATTTTTATAAATGTGAATCTTAAAGATTACCTAAAGATACCTACCAATATTATGTATTATTGTAGTCATAATTGCCATACGATGAAGAAACAAATTATTTTAATACTTTGAATTAATGTCTCGCCTTTTATTATTATTATTGGAAAATCAAGATACTGAAAATAATGAAGGAAACTTGAGGATAATTTTAACTGTACAATAAAAAAAATCCCATAGAGTCTCTTCTACATTCTCAAAATGTGTTAAACTTATTATACGTATACAGGTAGACACAAATGTATAAAAAGGTAATTAGTTAGTGGACATGCTTTATGCACACAAATCACGATTCAATCAACTGCACCTGGTCATTAATAATAGCACACTCACTCCATACTAAATACCCTTTCCTCATATGTATCCTTATGCATGTAACTCGCTATTTTAATTCTAAAGTCATAAAAGTAGAGCCACACCATTTTTATTTGGACTATCTGGGTCAGTTTTAGCTCAATAATTTTACTTTTGATCAATCACTATATTCTCGTCAATTTTAATCATAAATTGAATACTGTAAAAACTAAAAATATGGACTATGTGTGAAAGATGAAAATTATAAAGTTAATTTTTTTACTCACCATTCGTCCCGAGGATCAGGCAGTCTCCGCCGAACACTTATAAGGTCACTATTTTTAATTTAACAAAAATTAATTAATAATCAAATTGGACATTATAAAATTGAAAAAAAATGTTTAAAAAAAACTGACCTAGCATATTGATTGAATGCATTATTTTGCCAGCCATCACTAACTAGTTTTTTCTCAGCTGCCGTCATATTTTTGGGTGTCTTGAAGGGTTTCCCCATCTCCCCCGGAGCATTAGGATCATACGAGGAGTCTTTGGGTGAGTCGGGTTTGTCAATCACTCTTTGTCCATCACTATCACCATGAAGTACACTATTGTCATTATCCTCAGCACCACCATCCCTCTCAATGCCTTTGACACTATCAATATCAAGTTGATGTTTTTGACTATCATGTACTATATCATGTGGCAAAATTAATGACTCTGGAGGGAGCGGATGATGACCCTCCGGCTCATTATTATTATTATTATTAATTTCATTAGAATTCGAACTAGTATTAGGTGTATTATTATTATACTCTATTAAAAGGAGAAATGATATCCAGGCTAATGAGAGTAGAACAATCACTTTCAGGAACAAAGTTGGACGTCGACGAGAGATGAACATTTTCATCTTTCTTCTTCAGTACACGTCTTCTTCTTGTTATATTTAATTTAAATTAATTTATTACTTCTTGTATTAATTTATTCTTCTCATCATAGTCTCCATCGTGAACAAATGTACATCTCCATTGGTTATTTTTTTTCTCTTTGTGCTGAACACCACCCCAAAAAAATTTATCTTGGGTCAATTTTTTTCAGTCTCACCTTCTCCACGAGAAATCTTCTCTTATAAAATGTAAATTGGCAGTCGTTTTACTGTCACCTGTAATCAAAACAAAATCATCGGGTTAAATTTTTTTTACAGAAATAAAACTTGCAAATTATTTAACACAAATATTTAATTTAACTCTTTAAAAAATATTATCCTCACTTATAAGTCAACAGTTGCATGATTCAACTAATTGTTTTTGAAACAAGAAAATAATTATTTTGAATTTTTTAACGTTGATGATAATTTTTTCACTTGTCTTTTTATTTTACCTTCACTCTTTTGGCACAAATTTAATTTATGATCATGATATTATTTAATGGAGAGAAAAACTCGAATGAAACTGACAACCAAAATACTCAGTTGGGTTATAGAAACACTAGCCCCCTACAGAGACAGAGTCTGATGCCAGCTCATAGTACTTGTACACAGGAGCAATTTATGATTACAACGAGAAAAAAAACTAAAAGAGATACCATTTTTACCTCTACTCATTTACCGCAATGTGTATTGAGTGTATTGACAATTTGTTTATTTAAATGAGAATGAAGGTATAACCAGCAAGGGTCCAATTCGAACCATCATGATGATAAAAATTCCACGTCGTCAACTCTCCTCATTGACAACCTTCGTCATCACCATTCCTAATTCTTTGTACAATAAAAATCCATGTACCTTATGGATACCTCCATCTATATATCTGTGTGTGTGTAATGCATACACTTTTATCCATCTGGATATTTCAGCACGATTTCAATTTCAGTTTTGACTCTCTAGTGTAGTCGCTCTACTACATAAAGTAATAATTGTACTCTCCCCACATCTGGCTTCACAATATAATAATTCATACATTTACTAATATAACACATCATATTGTACCTCTACACATTGAAATAATGAAACAAGAAAGAATGATGACGATCATCATCATCATGTTCATGTCAGTCAAGGTTTTGGTCTATATGCTTGCCTTACATTCACAGAGAGAGAGATATGATAATAATTATAATCATGGTTCCTCGATATGGATTCACTTTAACTCATCTGGATTGTCCTTTATCTTCTCCAATCCCCCCCCCCCATAAATTTATCCACATGTGATGAGTTATTGTTGTAAATTATTGTCTATGTAAATGTCATTTCTACAAATATTTCTACTTTGTACATACGAGTACCTAGGTATGTACATTACTTACATGTGCCACTGTCCTACAATTAAAATAATTTATTTTTGCATCAAACTTGTTAATTTCCTTTCCCCAAAAAAAATTCTTCCACGACAAGACAAAGAAAATGAATAAATTCGCTACTGTAAGACAGAGACATGGAAATTATAAAATTATAATGGTGATGACAATGAGGATGATCGTGCTTACTATTATTTCATATTAGTTATTAACAAATGAAAATAAATGTCATTATTTTTCAATTTCCATTTTTACCACCATTATTAATTTTTTTTTCTACATTACAAATACTGAAATAGTGGCTACAAATTTTTTAAATGTTAAATAAATTGTGCTAAATACTCATTGAATGGAGTAAAATCCACACAACAATTATTTAGTTCTATCAACATGAACAGACATTCAAATAATATAAAATTCCATTTCCCCTCCACCATCTTCATGTCCTTCCTGTTATAACCGACAATGATGATAACAATTCCTCAACAAAAAAATCATTTTCGTTGAAATTATAACTTGTGCATGACAAAGAGAGAGAAAGAGAGTCTCAACTGTACAGATAATAAAGTTAGTGTCCATTACACGGTGAATGACAAGCCTAATGGGATTTTATGAATATGAAATCACCGGCTTTGAAAGGAAATAACATAAAATTAAATTTTGGTCCCTTTTAATTTAGTCTCCCCCATTATTTTTTGCTTAAGCCAGGCCAATCCAAGTCAAGATAAGACGAGGCCAGATATTGGCGTTGGCGACGGAGACGTCTGTGACAGAGATGAAATATTAAAAAGTTATACAATAATAATAACAAAAGAGAAAACTAATATTCAAGAGACAAGACAAGACAAGCGGAACAATAATAATGATAGTTTTTGTAATTAACAAAATATTAAAATACAATCCCACACACTATCAACTTACATAGAACAATTAACTAAACAATGTAAAATTAGTATAAATATGATGATCCTCTCAATCCCCCCCCCTTCTATGATTTACCTAATGACATGACAAGCCATGGATGGGACGTGAATGGGGGATTAAGTTTCGGCTTTTTGACTTTACATGGAGGAACAAGGAACAAGATATAAGACAAAGTCAATGGACTAGAACAGGTAGGTATATATATAGAGAGTCATGTTAGTCCCAAATGTAGAGACATTTAATTTATGCCAGTATCGATCATGTCTTTCCCCCTCCTCCTTACAAACTTGTAAAAGACTTGTAAAAGCTCCAAAAACTTTCTACCCAAAAGATACTGTACAAAGTATTAGTAGAGAGAAGATATCTTATATCTATTCCTTTTTTGAAAATTGATAGGATTAGAAATTGAGAATGAAGCATCTTAAATGAGAATAAGAAGTAGTCTCAGCTCAGCACAAACTTTCCATACGACTGGAGAGGCTGGGCTGGTGAATCAAAAGACTGGAGAGTAGTATCTGTAGTACGCCACCACTATGCCTCGAGTCACACAAACAGACCAAAAACTAGTCACAAAAGTGTGTTTGTGCATAGATAATGAAAATGATGGTTGTACACATTATATCATTCCCACTGTGCACAAGTGTACATACATGTATACATACAAGAGGGGATGCAAGTTGACTGGAGCTGGAGCTGGAGAAAATATGAAAGATACGCAACCGGCAACTTCCGTTGTCCATATAGTCAACCCTCCTCTACATCATGTTCTCTATTATATGTGCTCCCATGCTTACGTTTGCAAACCAGAGAGAGAGAGAAGTTAATGGCTAATATATAATATTAATGAAGATGAGACTATTCCATGATAATCATTCTCCAAACCTACAACCACTGCATGGATGACTATGACTGTAATTCTTATTCATATCATCACATCTGTTCTATACTCCAAAGTATAGGAACAGAGAGAACCCAAGACTAACGTGAAGAAGAAGAAGCGGAAAGATAAATCGATATTTCCTGGATTTCACAAATGGAGAGCCACCAAGTAAGAAAAAAAGGGGGGAACTCAACGCCAAAAAAAGTATATAAAGCGCACATGCTAAAAGACTCAAATCTTCAAGTTGAACCCATTTTTTCTTTTCTCCTATATCCAACCAACTGGTACAAAATAGAGAATGAAGACTATAAAAATAAGAAAGAGAGAGAGAGAGAGAGAAAATAAAAATAAAACTTGTAATATCTCCATGATATCTTATTATTTCCACGTTATTACTCCTCTCCTCTCTCTCTCTTCCCTCCGGTTGTGTGTACCTCAGTAAAGTTATAATAAATAATAATATATTCATATCTATATATATGAATACACTTGTAGTATTTTCTATCTATACAATATTAATGTTGTTCTTCTACTACTTGGTTATTCTCATCTTGTCGTCTCTTTCTGTTGCGTTTGTCATTTTGATTTTGACTCTCTCATCCCTTCTCTCTGCTAGAGATACAAGTATTGCTCATTTTCCTCCCTCGTTTCAAAGTCTCTCTTATTAATATTTCCTCTTTTGGTTCTTGTTTGTCTTGACTTGAGGAAATTGAAAGAGTCCCCCCCCCCCCTCTCTTCCTCTTCATTTTCCATAGACATGAAACCTATAATAACATTATACATGCCTCCAGCAAAGTCCAGCCAGAAGACCATTATCTCAGTCTGGAACTGTCACAGGCCAAAGTGTGTACAAGTTGGAGTAAATTTTCTTTAACTTGTATTTTACTCTCTCTCTCCATTTTATGTCTAGAACAACTTGTCCTACTTTTTTTCCTCTTTTGTCCTGTCCTAACTTTATCTTTGGTTTTGGTCTCTTTTTCTTTTTGCTGAGGAAAGTATAATTAGAGTTTAAATCTTAGAGTTTTTGTCTCTTATACTTAGATAGATAGTATAGCTACACAGCTAAATACATGGCATCTGTACAAAGTTCCACTAGAAAAACCATTTCTTGCAACTAAATCTTCCTCACCCTCTTCTTTCTATTTCTTTCTCCCGTTTGCAGTTTTCACTTTCAGTGGGTCTGTGTCTGTCTTGTACACAAAAAAGTCGGGGAGTAAGTTTTTAGAGAAGAGTTTCAGTTATCAGATTAACTTAACTTACACACTTTCCACTACAAACTCTCTCTCTCTTCTTTCTTTGACTCTCCAACTTAATCTATAGGGAAGCTCAAAGCCTTTTACAAATAAGGAAAAATAAATCTGTCGTCATCCGCATTCTCTCCTCCTCCTCCTCCTTTTTTTGAGGACCAGAAACCCTCATTCATCCTCCTCCTTTCTCTTTTCTAAACTTGTACCAACATTTTCTATTTAGACTTTGTTCTTTGAGGAAATTAGAATTCAAAATCATAACTTGAAATTCATTTGAATTTCATTTTCCACTTTAATTTATATATAAACTCGTACAAAACTTTTTTTTTGTGTAGTCAATTGTCATACAAGAGATTTTATATTATTAAAAATGTTATGAATTCTATCTATTCCTATATTGTACAATAACAAGAATTTTAGCCCATTTTTTACATTTTCTTCTAATCAAAATATTATGGAAATTCTACAAATAATTATTTTTCTCCTAGTTTTTTAATTCAGGTCAGTACAAAGTACAATCATCTTAATTTGTAGGAAGTCCTAAATTCTATCAAGTTTATTAGTTATTTGTTCTAGTTCTAGTTTATTCAAATTTATGGAATAGACTCCAAATTAATGAAAATTGTATTATTAGGTACTATTAATTTTGAACACTTGTTCCACTCTCAATCAAATTCCCAATTTTTTTCATGAATTGTAATATAATGAATAAATTAAAATTATTTTCACTTCACCGCACGTCAAATTTAAGCTTTTATCCACACAATACAATATAAATAATACGAGAGAGAGAGAGAGTATAAAAAAATGAGATCAATTTATTGTATTTCCAAAAAAATATATTTTCTAATAATAATTCATCTAACTCCATTCTCCTTTTTATTTCTAATTTAGTGAGCAGAAGGTAGACATACAAAATAATGTTAAATAAATTATCTATATATATAATACGTTTGGCGATTCCTTTGATGCCTATCTCCTCCTAAACTACTTTACATACAA
>JAQIVZ010000273.1:0-83744 GCA_034700945.1 Arrhopalites spinosus
ATATTGTTTAAAAAGTTACATATTATGTATCTTATACATACATTTGGCTTTTCTAGAGAAGATTTTTAATCATTAATTATTGATTAATGATTAACATTGAAAATGGCCAATCGATTAAAGTTAGATTAAAATTAATCAGCTCCACAAAAATCCATTGACTAATGATTAAATGATTATTAATCATTTAATCATGATTATTAATCATTTAATCATGATTATTAATCATTTAATCATGATTATTAATCATTAATCTTTTAATCGATTACCAGTCAACACTGTATTTTTGTCATTTAACAAAAATCTGATATGTTTGTATTTTTTTTTATTTCAAAAGGTGGAAGTGCTACCAAAACAAAATTAGAGAAACATGAAGCAACATTGTTGAGTGGAAGTGGTAGTGAAGAAGATAATGATCTTGTTTCAGCAAATACGAAAATAACCTCTTTACCATCAAAATCCAAATTGAATAGTTTAAGAAATTCTCAATCATCTGACACAATTTCTAATTTAGTGACACCATCAAAGAAATCAGTTCTGCAACTTCGACATACAAGATCACTAAAAACAATGGTTGATCCTACAATGCTAAAAGGAGCAGAATCATCAAAAATTAGTAATTCTACAAGTCAAGGAATTTTTTCAAATGAACCGGATCCTTCAAAATTCGACAAATCTCTATCTGACAATCCTCGAGTTATTGGGAATAGTGCTACATCATTAGAGAATACTTATACACCTCATAGTTTACCAACAAAAATGGGAATTGAAAAAATTGGAGGAGATCGAAAGTATCAAATTTATGAAGACAGTATATCAAGGAACGGCTTCGAAACCTCAGTTCGCTACAATCAATATGTTCGAAGAGAAAGTGATGGAGTCGTAAGCCTAAATTCCGGTGATGTACGCTCAAGTCGTGATAGTGCACAGAGTTATAATACTGAACAGAGTCCGAGTGTTTCCAGTCAAGATAGTTTATTTTATTATGGTAGTAATAAGAATGGACCCTCAGAGATGCGGCGCCATGAAAATACTTCTTCCACAAGGTTTGCATATTTTTTTTTATACTCTTGTCTTTTTGTGTTCGTAAGTAGTACATATTTGGGTAAATTTAAAAGTAAATTAATTTTTTTGAAACTAAATAATTTTATTTTGATACTATAGCGGCACAATTTCTGGATCTCATACTCCTATTTTTGGCACAACCTCCTACAATCGTCGATCTTCAAAAACTAATCTTAATTCTGGGGGACTAACTGTGGAAGTTAGAGGTCGTGAAGTAAGACGATCACGTTCAGTGTCTGAAAGTCGTGGAAGTAATGGAAATGTTCATGACAATGGAAATCGTGTAGAATTCATTTTATCAGAATCAACACCAGAAATTGCTCCAGAAGGTGATAATTTGAAAAAATATGGTTACCATGCATTGGAGAAGGTTTCCAAATTTCATCGAGGTGATAGTTGTACAGCTTGCAAGAAAAGTATGCACGCTGTACTCTCTCCAGGACTCAAGTGCTACGAGTGCAAGTCTTATTTCCATAATAAATGTATCGACAATGGTGCAATCTTACATCATATTTGTGAAAATCGTAATAAAAATTCTTTTGGAAAAACTACACGAAGCAAGTCTGAAACAATTGGAAGACGACTGAAAAGAAAACAAAGCAAGACACACGTGGACACTTCCATAAAACAGAACTTTAGCTTGACTGGTACCTCTCAATTTTCAGATAAAAGTGATCAAATTATTTCGGATGTGCGTGAGCTTCAACTAATGCAGGAATTTATTTCTGGCAAGGTAAGACTATTGTTATTTTTGTTCACTCACTATAACTATAAATATGCCAAGTATTGTGTACGAGAGATATTTTGGCATTTATTTTAATCATGACAATTGTCCAACTAACTTACAGCTGACATTTGGTAATAATTTATTGTTAATAAATATTAAATAATGTATGAACTTGTTTTTTCAGATATTTCAAGTCAGCAATAAAGAAGGGGAAAAATCTAGTAAAGTTGACAAGGTGTTTCAACAAGCTTTAAGAGAATTTAAAGAAAGTCTAGTATCATCCTTCAGTGTAGCCAATAAACAAGGAGGGATAATGCAATTAAGT
Organism: Arrhopalites spinosus; assembly: GCA_034700945.1. Classification (NCBI taxonomy): domain Eukaryota; kingdom Metazoa; phylum Arthropoda; class Collembola; order Symphypleona; family Arrhopalitidae; genus Arrhopalites; species Arrhopalites spinosus. Next base: position 2,115 of record JAQIVZ010000273.1, read on the forward strand.
ATTACGTGAGTGACTTTTATTTTAAGAATCCTTTTCCATAATTTTACTTTGGGAATTTTATTTTGGCGCAAACACATGTCCTATACACCAAAATGTTCGTCTAGACCTAGAAAAACCAAATCCGAAGAGTGGCACTCAGGATTGTCAAAATTGAAATTTTGAAAAATCAAAAACCGAAATTTTTCAAAATTTTGACACTTTTACTAATTTTTTCCTGCGATACCTTTTTGAAACCCCTATTGCACTTAGAAAACAATGGCCCACTTCGTGTTGTAACTTTAGGTTGAAAAATAAATTTTACTGAATTAAAAATAGGGTAGACGAACATTTTGGGAATAGGCTGAAAGTATTAGCCAAAGACAATTCAATTGTCGGCTGAAATTGTAAATACAAACTGCAGCATGTGTTTGTTAATTGTGATTAAGTTCCCCGAGGGCAAGCGCGGCGAAGCCGCACCTTGTTATACATTATTATTATTCATGTGTAACTTTTATTTAAGAAGAATCTGGTGTACAGTAAATGTATTATGAGACACTAACAACTAATATTTCTATTTTGCAGATATAAAGATCTTATATCTTATTTTGCAAATATTATGGAGACTGTTTGTAAGCAAGAAGGAATTGGTAGTGACTTTCCTACAACTATGGGGGTAAATGCTTTACGAGGATTTCTCAACGAGTTTATGAATGACAACCGTGTGGAAGAAAAACCAAAATTGACCAAGGGCCGTAAGAAAACGAAGCGAAATAAAAGACAAAAGGGTGATGAGACAATTAACTACTTAGGACATTCCTTTGTGACAATGGTGGTAAGTGGGAAAAAAAGAATTCATAGAAAAAGCTAAATTTAATAAACTATTCATACAGAATCTAAGTATTTCTTCTTGTTTTGCAGGTTTACATACCCACTGCCTGTGAAATTTGCTCTTCTTTTATCATGTGGCCTATTGAACGAGGAGTTGTTTGTCAAAGTAAACTTTGAACAAAAAATTATTTAACATTTTGTAAATTATTCATATTTTGTACATGAATTTTGATGCTCAATTTTATTGCTATTACAGAATGTAAATTGGCATGCCACAAAAAATGCCATCTGAAGCTCCAAATAGAATGTAACGAAGGTTTTTCAAAAGGAAATAACTGTAATGACTGTGGTGATATGTCAGGTAATATACTTTTATTATTTTGTGCGAAAGGGACATTCTTGTCAATTTTTGATTGTATGGGTGGACTGTAAAGTCTAAAAAATTTATATTTTGTCTTTTTGTACATTCAGTGTTTGGTGCTCCATTAGCCTCTCTAATACCCGAAGGTGGTATAGTTCCTCCAGTTGTCGAACAGCTCGTCTCTGTAATTGAATTTTATGGCTTACGACAAGAAGGTTTATACAGAAAATCAGGTGATTAAAAAAATTGGACTTGTATAATTAATTTAATGCTCATGCTTTTAGAATTGAACAACTCGTATGATTTTTATGTTCAAGTGAATTCTTTTGTTTTAAATTTTGTTTTTGTTTTATTTTAGGGGTAAGTTCAAGTGTCAAAGAACTGAAAAATGATATCAAGGAAGGAAAGAAAATAGATTGGGAAGCCTACTCTGTTCAGTAAGTACTTTTATTAATACCACCTTAGTCGAGTTAACAATGACATAATAAGATTCCCTAAATCTAGCACAGTTAACCTAGATCACACATTCATTTCATTTTTGTGCTTCTAGTGTATTTACGTCGGTGCTCAAAAGTTTTTTCCGGGAATTGCCCGAACCTCTGTTGACTTTTGAATTGTATGACGAATTTTTACGAGCTGCGGACATGTCTCGTTTAGAGGAACGAATACACACAATCTTTTCTCTACTAAAGAAATTACCCAAGCCAAATTATGATCTCACAGAAAGATTAATTTTTCATCTTGTTCGGTAAGTTTTTACTAAAATTGTAGTTTTATTATCTATAAAAAATTTTACATTATAGTTTCTTTATTAATTGTGTCCTGTGATTGTTTCAGAGTGGCTATGTATGAAAGTAACAATCGAATGAATGCAAATTCTTTAGCGATTGTCTTTGCTCCCTGTATTTTAAGAACAAATAAAACTAGACAAGTGCAAGAATCTCTGACTGATATTAGTAGACAGACATCATGCTTAGAAACGATTATTGCAGAACAGTTAAAGAAATTCAAATCTACTTTGTCTAACATTGAGTCTGTGGACTCTGCTGCTCACTCATTCTCAGGTCGTCTCAATTCCATTCGTACTAAGGTAAGAACATTTTTACTATGCACATAAAATGTGATATCTTGATTTTATACAAAGATATAAATTCATACCTGTTGCTCCCTACAAATTTTCCAAGTATTGAATATTTGGTTTTACATGATTTCTTTGACTATAGATACCATCGGAGCGATTGAAAACATACAGTAGTGGCTCCTCGTTAAAAAATCCAAGCGCTGATCCCGTGGATCCCGTAGCATCCGATAACATGAGTGCCGAAGAAGAGGAAGAATATCTGAAGCGTCATATTGAACATCTTAAAAATGTAAGAATAAATCCAAGAGTAAATGCCTTGTCTATTCGCATATCGTTGCTTGTTTAGTTGTAAAAGTTATGTATTCATTAATTGAAACTTTATTTTGATAAAATTTACAGGAAAAGGCAATGTTAACTACATTACTACCATCGTTGTCTGTATCACGAACACCTTCAGACGATGAAATGCTGTCTACGGATCCTGAAGTTGAAAGTTCAGCGGGTAGTGTGGATGATTTACATCGCGATAGCCTATCATCTCCTACTCAGGCACGAACAATAACATTCCCATCATCATCCACAGATTGTTCTGGTTTGGCAACCTGTCAAGAATGTCTTTCCAGCTCTCAATCTCGCCATCACCAAGGTAATTTTATGAAATACCTTTCTCGTTCTACAGGTTGCTGATTTTTTATGTCTTTAAAAAATAGGTCCTTCACTGTTACCCCATAATGTGATAAAAACTAAAAATCGTGGTCCTTTACGAAAGAAACCCTCAAGATTTGTCCGAAATCAATTTAGTGTTGTAAATTTTGGTGAGGATGAGGCTGAGGATATGTATGATTTAAATAGTGACTTGGAAGATTCAAAAGATCAGTCGGACAATGATGAAGACGACGAAGGCGCTATTATGGTTTAAAATGACAATAATTATGAGATTACAGGGTACTTATTATTATATTCTTATACATATGGGTACTCTTGTTTTTGTTTTGATAGTCAATCAATTTGAATTACGAAGCGTCGCCTTAATGAAAATCATTTAATTTTTTTAATCATTTACTATACTTAACTCGTCTTGATTACTCTTATATTATTTTTCATTGCATTTGTTTTTTTGTTGTAAGTCATTTATATACTATAAGTATAAAAAAAGTTATTATAAAATATTGTAATTATAAATGAATAATAGTTATATATATATTATATATTATGTTATTCTGTACACCGTAACTTTTTGTTGTCAGCCAAGTCGAACAACTTGTTAACCCCACTCAATAGTTTACTGTATCCAAAGTCTGTTTAAATGTGCTAAAGTACTCTAAAGAGTTACGTCAGATTCAAATTTAAAAATGTTTTTTTTTCTCTTGGTTCTTCTCAACTTGACGGACCTTTAAGTCATACTTTTTGTTAAAGTTATTTTGTTAGATATATGTACTATTATATACATATATACATGTTATATTAATTATTAATATAATCATGTCATCAACGAGCGATCAAAATTATTATGATACATTTACTTACCCGTTTATTTTCAAACGGCAATTTACGTATATATATTATAATATATGTGTTTGTTATTATATTAATGTTTATACATACATAGTTAAATATTTACTTAACTCGTAAAATGTACGAGCACAAATCTTCATTTGTTTTCATGTAAAATTTATTTTCATTTTGATACAAAGATTATGATAAAAAAAAATGTCACAACTTTACTCTACTCCTCACTTTTTTTTGTTGACTTTGACACTTAAAAAAAAGAAGCATTTTCGAAATGAGAATAAATAACTACGATTGAGAAGATTAAATGGTGTTGTGTACTTTTAATATTTGTTATATTTAGCATGGAGAGTCTTTTTATCTGGAGAAAAAAAATGTGTAAAGGTCAAATTGTAAATATGGAACGACAATTTATTTTGAGTTGAATCAATCTGTTTATACTAACGTGCATACTTAAAGAGTACATGTAGGGAACAAAGGTTTTCTTGCACCTGACTCAAATTCGTCACAATTACAGAATTTATGAAAAAAAAAAGTTGAATTAAATTAGAGCTCCTCTGTTTGTTCACATGCTCGTATGTGACGAGGAGAGAGAGAGAGGCTTTGTTGTCATCAACATGATATTTATACAGTAGAAAGCCTTTTGTCGTTTACTCAAAAGATGAAAAATGTCATTTTAGTGAGAGAGACAAGTTAGATGAAGGTGGTGACTTTACTTGGTGACATTCCGTAACTACGTAAACACATAAATAGGGAGACTGAAAAAAAAGAGTGAAAAAAGTAGGCTACAGCATAAAGTTTACCTTTGATGGATGGGAAGAAAAGGAGAAACTAGAAAGAGGTCATTCCATTTTTTAGTTGAATTCAGTATAAAAAGGAATAAAAAGAACATGGTTGGTGGTGGTAAACAAATGCAAGTCGTCGTCTCGTATTGAAGCACGCGATCCTTATAATATGTACGAGAGTTGTATTATATTTATAGGTACATGAAGTCGTTCAATAAAAAAAAGATTATGCCTTTGTTTGTTATAATACCTTTTGCCATGATGAGGGAATCATGTTGAGTCTATTGCACGTACGTTGCACGTACATATTATGTACTCACATAAATAAACTGTCATTCCTTCGTTTTTTCAATCCTCCCCCAATTCAAATGACTATCTCATACATCTTTTTTTTCTTGCTTTACGAATAAGAGTATTGCCCTACACAATACATTTTGCTTTTTAGCTAATTACTTGAGAAATTACGACTACTTTTGTCTCAACCTTGCACCTTTTTTTTAAATAAAAAATTCTTTCTCTCAGTCTTGACTTGATCCTTCTCGTGTTTTAATTTCTTTTTCTAGTTTTTTTTTTTAAGTTTTATTGAACTAACATGGAAATTCATGAGAAATGTTCTCCGTTCCTTTTAAATAAAACAGGTTGTGTCTTATTTATGTCTTGTCTACTCGTATCTGTACCTTTCCCTCTTTTTTAGATTCCATTTTCCGATAGAGGAGAAAAAAGGTTCTTGTTGGAGTTTGGAGTGGAGTTTTTTTTTTGCATTTAATATTTTATTTTCCAGTTCTTCCTCCCAGGAAAGGTTTTTTAGTGTGATGAAAGGCAGATTTTTTTTATTAGTTTTCTTGTTGTTGCTTGTACTGTACAGGTGAATTTGATGAATTTCAATTTTGTATTTTGTTTGAAAGTAGACCAAGACAGGATGAGACCCGAATTGTGGTTGCACCTCCTTTGAATAACATGTATGGCCAATGTACAATTATTAGAGATATGTGCATACGTGTACATACTTTTTTTATGTCTTAGGTCCCCACACAAAATACAGGTACAGTCGGTACATGTAGTAGCCACATATTATGTGGTGAGAGATACAGATACAGAAATGGTATTTGTGTACATACATAAAATCCTGCCAATAAATAATAAAGTGTCCTTGAAAGACAAATTTTTTTACATGGAGGAACAAGAGTGAAAATGATTTCCAGTGAGACACAATGAGTCCACACACCTGGCTCAAGAAATTTCTCACACAGGTACAGGTAGAATCATATACCAAGTCCTGGTGTCTACACTAAAATAACACATATGTATGTATCTGTGTGTATGGAGTCCATACTATGACAGGTAGACACATTGTGCAAAAAAAAAATCTTATGAGGTTTGGAATCTGAACCCTCCATCTAAAAACACTTGTACGGATACACAAGATGAGTCCAAGTGCTCTCCTTGTATAGAAATCGTTCTCAGTTCTCTCCTCACGAGTTAAAACTTTAATTTTTTTTGTCTGTACATTTTGGACAGGGCCTCACTACATCAAAAGAGCAAAAAATTCGTTACAGCAGCTTATTATTGTCTGGTGTGGTCTGTACAGTACAGGGGATTTAACACGACCCTCTCTCTCTAGCAAATATAATGGAACCACGTACAAATTCAATGAAAATGCATGAGAAGATGTCAGAGTCAAGAGCCAGAGTTCATGTGTACCTACTTATGGAGGATAAACATTATATTTTTTGTAATTTCTACTTAATCTCATCTCTCATCTCATTTTCTGTTGAGAAAAAAAACTTTTTCAAATCTTTATACATTTACATGTATGTCAAGTGTACATGTAGTTGGGTTATACCTTTTACAATTATATTTAGTTGCATTGAATCGGATGCTGACGTCGAAATCATAATAAATGAAGATTATAACAGTATAGATAAAAATACACAATTACTATTATATGCAAGGCATACCACTGATATGACAATTTTTTTTTATTTGAGAGACTGAGAGACACTTTAGATTGAAAGGAAAGACATGCAAATTATATAAATTCATCAATTGAACAACAAGTAAGAGAATGTACATTTATGTACATGTTATACAAGAGTTAAAAAGAATGTGAATGTAACTAGTTGGAATTTTATTACTTTTTTTTGCTATTCAAGGGTGTCATTAAATACACACTCTGTTGATAATTTTACATTTCATATCTCGGGTCATTAGAAAAAAAATTAATCCCATTATAATGTCGAATTATGATGCCGGTGTAGATAATCACAAACTTAATATCTGTACAGGGAGTCCCAGACAGGTAGATTATGTAAAAGGTTTGACAAAAATATTAATCAAAATAATTTCAATTTAATTCATTTTCTCCCTTGCTCAATAAGTATAATCTCGATTAAATAAAAATGGCAGAGATTCACTAAATGATTCAATTATTTTATTTTAAAATGAACAAAGACTTTTTCATACATTTTCCCATTCCTGGTTCTTGTCAACGGACGACTTTGATTGGATGTGAAAAAAACAGGAAACTGGAAATGTCACAAATAAAATCCTGGTGACTTTCATTTCAAAATTCAAGGACAAAATTTTATTCAAAATGTCCATTACCAATTATATTAAAAAGGAGCCTAAAATACTTTGTTGTAAAGATGACTATAAAGGTACAAAAACATGAGAGATTTTCCATCCACACAATTTGAGTTCCTCCATCTGCTACTGTTTTTTAAAAATTAGTGGAAACAATAAACTCTAATCATAATTAAGGTAAGATGTAAGACAAGCCCAGAAAATAATTTACAATTTTTTTCCTTCATCATTTTCACCATTCCCTTCATGATATGAGCTGACATGATAATAACATGGCCAACAAAATAAATTATAAAGTATACGCACACAATATTTAGTAAAAGGAGTATCTCTACACACACATACACACGCAGTGCAAAAAAAGCTTGAAGCATCGAAGCGGAAATCTTTTTTCTTCTTATGGTTCTATTTTATCATACAAAAAACTTTATACAAATATTACGTGGTATATTTAACTAGCCTTATGCAATAATTTTAACCATACAAAAGATCATGTTATATTTGTAGTACAAAATTTGTACTACAAATTCTGTACATAATATAAGCCACGACTATTTATTTTCCCATTAAAAATTTGGGTATAATTGCAAACTTTAACATTTCACAATGAAGCACCTTAAAGTCAAGTCAAATTGGTCAACCTTAAACTTATAAACATGGAAAAAATTTATTCTCATAATCTTTTCTCTAGATTTAAACTTCCATCTCTTCAATTTTTATCCCCCCTTGAGCTCTATTGTCTTCAACAGACATGAATCCCTTTTTGATTATTTCTACAATCCGACTTGAACTCATCCACCCGTCCTCCATATCTGACAGTTGGAGTTTGCCAACACAAAAGTCAAGACAATTTGGATTTTTTGTTTGAAACTGATAATCATTTTTGATTAAAAAAATACACATTTACATCTGTACCCATTACACATTATGTTGACATGACCCCTAAGTTGAAGAAAGGACAAGAGTTTTTACAATGCAGAGACTTTTTTTTGTAAATCAAGCGGATGGTAAAGAATAGAGAATTAATGGGCTAAGGTTTTTGTGGAGGCGGTTGAACTACATTGATAAAATTTTATTGAATAAATCAATAAAAAAAGAGACTGGATTCAAGTCATTGGAAACTTTTTTCATATCCTCAAAATCTTTTGCGTGGGTTTTTAATAATTGTTACAGTACAGACAAACATCAAGAGAGAGAGAGAGGAGGAACCAGTACAAGTTGTATAAACTGGCTGTTAAAATTTTGAGTCTGTAAGTATTTGTTAGTCTAGACTAGAGAAATTGTTTTTCTTCAAATCATTTTTGCTTCTGTCTCACCTGAGACGTATGATTAGACAACTACCGCAAGAAAAAGAGAAGAGAGAGCGAGGAAAATGAGAATATTACATATTATGATGGTGAGCAAATAATAATGATAAGTCCTATATTATTTCTCTCCATTTTTGTTTTGGTCCCCCCATCATGCTACCCAATGCACTCTATAAAGATTTCCACCAATAACCCAAATCCAACTTGTATATTCCCTTTCTCACATGCATTGCATATGCTATATGTGTAGTACACTGTACTATGCTTCACATGTACTACAAGCGTCTAATTCTCTAAGGGGAGAATTGAGAGAGAGAGAGACGTTCTATACCAATCTATTGCCTATGTTTTTTCATGCACAATCTTACCTGTAAAACCATCGTCATTTGCCATCTAACATGGTATAGTTTGGCAGTACACTTATAGGTAAAAAAAGGAGTAAAAAGAGAATTCTTGAAAAATGTTGGGGGCCTAGAGACGCCGCATAAACTCAGATCTATATCTTATTTCCTTTGTGCATGGAATAGATTAACAAACCCTCTCTCTCTTTTTGCCCTTACACATAGTACACACAACACTCTCTACTCTTTTACTAACTTTATTAGCAAACTCAGTTTCATCCAAGCTATCGAATAGACAACAACTACATTCCTCACCATTCTCTCTGTGCCCAAATACCTGGTTTCTTTTTAAAAGGACTTTTTTCCCCTACAAGTCAACCGGTAAGCCTGTTTTTTCTCTCTCTCTCTCTTTGTTATGTATAATCTTATCCTATTATTCTCCACAATTTCTCCTGTCGCTTCAAGCTCTTGTGCATCTCTCTCTCTCTCCATTCTTCAAGAACTGGAGATTATCTTTCAAAACATTCTTTTAACAGATTATTTAAGATATTTTATCCCCCCATCCTCCATACACATGAATAATAGGTGGGCAAGATTTTTTGGATATTGTTTGAGACTACGTGAACATTTTACATGAAAAATGAGAGGGGGGTCAGAATATTTTACAAATATTTTAATCTTCATTTTCATGTTAGTTTATTTTATAGATAGAAAAACGATTTAATTTTAATTTTACAGAATATTCATATCATGTATTTTTTTTATGCAATGGTATTTTTTCAAGGTAGATAAAAAGGCAAAGGAAGCGTCTGGATATTTTTTTAGGTTGCTAAAAAAAAGAAAAAAAAATCTTCATGTGCTTCATCTCCCATTTTCTACAGCCCCAGGCATTTTTTTAGTCTCACTTGTATTATTTTATTTCTAGTTAAAAGAGATTACAATTCTTAAAATATTATTTACAGTCCAGACAAATAAATTCTTGACATTTGTTTTTTGTCGATGATGAGAAATTCCAAAAAAAATGGTCTCTTTTGCCTTGAACATGTAAATGAAGGAGAGTAAGAGTGAAATTTTTGTTGATGTCAATTAATTCTTCTTGCTCGTCATCATCATTCATGATGAATGTTCAACCAATTGTTTTCACATTTTTCATTAGCGTCAACATGTGACTGAAATGACCAGTCTTACAGTGTGCAAAAATTTTTATATGGGTGATACATAGAAATTCTTACACTTGTGGCTCTCCTTTACATATTACTAGATCTACAGATATACTTGACTATTTAGCTATACCTATACATATCAGTATAGCCACTGCAACTTTGGCCTACTTTTTAAATATTGCCAAAAAATTTGCAAATGTTGATGAACTTGCACGAACTTGTCACACAGCTTTTCTTCTTGGTCTTGTTTATATTCTATGATGAAGGAATTTTTTTTTTGCTGGTCAGCAAATAGGTAAACAATGAGTAGCTCATCAAGTCATCAATGAGATGAAAAAAAAATTTGCGATGATCCTTTACTCTCTTTTTTCTGCATTTGCGAATTGTTTTAAACAATTTTTTTGCACTCACATCAATCTTCATTCTACATTGTGTATGTCATTGTAGTGTACAATTTGTACAATGGCTAAGCAGTAGGGACTGACCTCAATTCTCAATGCAATGCATTCATTTTTATTTTATCCAATAAAATGAACTTGAGGTTTTTCTATTACTGCTAAGTAAAAAAAAACTCGTTCAAGATTTTTTCCCTAAGAAGATTCTTTTTCCCCACAAATTCCTTTTTTTAAGTTTTTTTATTTTGATTTCAAAAAAAATCTTTTATCGACCACCACAAACCACTTTTAAGAGTAAAGTAACCCTCTCCCCCTCCCCTCTCTCTGTAATTCATATAGTTCACCTGTTTCAAAAAGAGTAGACCACTAAGGGAGTTGTTATGATGACGCAATTATGGATTATGGAGCAACTTGTCTTAATAGGACGAACATTAAAAAATTATTATACAAGGCAAAAAAAAAGTAATCAGGAGCTTTCATTTGCTCAGGTTACAGATTGCAAATTATATTATTATTCCCCCTCCCCCTCCTCCTCTTTCTTGTTACTGTACAGGTGTAGAGAGAACTCTGTAAAAGGAATTGAGTTAATTCAATTTGAGTCTGAGAGCAATACGTGAAAATGTACACCCAACACCCTTTAACCCATTCATGGCAAAATGATTTCGGAATCTTTGTACAATATATATATATATATATATATATATGTAGATATAGAGTGTACACCTGATTAAAATACATTACACAGTAACTCTACTCATTGCTCATCACTTTCCCCTCTTCCTACACCAATTAGCGGGCTAAATAGATTTTCACATATTTGCATAATCTTTTATTATTAATATTGTGCCTTACTATATAGTGTAAAATATGTACAAAAAAGTGGTGGATTTTTTTAAAAGAAAATATTTATGAAAAGATAAAAAAAAAAAGTTTATCAGATTTAATAATAAAAAATAAAGATTTTTTGGATGGTTTAAGTCGGCGCCGACAAATTTGTACTCGTAGAATTTAGTTAAGCTTTAATCCTTTAGACTTGCCCTCCCCTCAGACTTTTATTCCATCCCCTCGGTCATTCCACTCAGTCCGTGACTAGGCACTCTGTTTGTGGTGCTACTCCTGCACGAAAGAATAGAAATATGGGAAAAAATTGCTAGGGCTGGCATGGCGTAAGATTACCTCTCTCTGTAGTTTTGTGTTGTGAGACACAAAACTCGACGGGGTCTTTTTTAGTCAATTCCTTTTTTTCTTGTAAACTACTTTCCGGTTAGATTGGCTAAAAAAGAACCGACTAGAGAAGAGGACTCTCCAGTGTTTTCAAGTTAACCAATTTTTTTTTGAAGGGGTTGAACCCCTCTTTCTACATATAAAAATGTAACATGGATTTCCCTTGTTCATTTTTTTGTGACAAAATGTATTATTATTTTTAATTCACTGTATATTATATTTACATGAGGTTTTTTTTCTGTGTTATTGGCATAAACTTATAAACTTGTTTTGACACGGAAATGGAGAGAGAGACTTTATCTCTGGGTGTACACTGTACATGCAGAGCTAGGGACAAAATTGTTTTTAGTTCCTTCCCCCCTTGCATGTCAAATGAAGACGAGAGAAAAAAAAGTACCGGAAAATATTTATGCACTTAAAAAAAATGCTGGAATATTCATCAAAAAATGGGAAGAAAAAATAACGTCATGCAAAAGTCCATTAATGTAACGAGAGATTATTGTTTATGACTATCATTTATTTTAGCTCAGTTCAACTTTAAGTTTTTTTTACCGATTTTCATGTAAGGCTCAACGATTGAGTGCACAACAACAAGAGTTTGAGCCTCTCTCTCTTTGTGAAAAGTTTTGTTTCCACTGAAATTGAAAGGATGAATAATATAGAGAGGAAAATGGTAGGGCTTGTGTATAGGTAAGCATCACAATTTAATAAATTGTTTACATGACAAAATAAAAATTCTCTTCTTTTTTTCTTCTTCTTCCTTCTTCCTTGTCTTGAAAAAATGAATGAGGAATGGCTGTCGCTTGTCTAGAATTTTAAAATAAATTTTGTCATCTCCTATCTGTACACTCGATTGCATTTACAGTACAGAAACTTTTTACTTTTAAAAGTTTGCAATTATTTTTTGCAATATTTATTTTTCTCATTTTTTATTTGTGGGAGGACATACAAATAGACAACATGAATTTTTTTGAGAATAATTTTACATTATTTGACAACCCATTAAAATGGAGATTCATTAACATGATCAGATTTTTTTATCTTGTCAAAAAACTGACCACCATCACCGATTTCTTGTTTAAAAAAAATGTTTGACCACTTCAATTTAGAATTAAACTTGACAAGTTTAACTTGTCCAAAATTGCATTATACAGGGAATATAAATGTCCATATATTTTTACATTGGAGAAAAAGAGAAATAGAATTATTAAAAAAAATAACTTTCTGCTTTCTAAAAGCCAAAATGACCACAAAGAAATTTACATGTTACGAGGATATCAGTAAGCTTGCAAGATATTTATTCATGAATCTACAAAAAAAAACACTTTCTTGTTAATTGCTATTGATATATTATCTAAAGTATATGCAGAGGTATGAGTATAATCATCGTACATGTTACTTTGGACTTTACATAGTAGAAACTTTTCTAGTCCAGCAGGTTAAGTGAAAAGACTTTCAAGATGAGAAGAAGAAGAAGAGGAATTTTTTTTTTAACAATAACAACCAACAATAATAATTACATACTTCATCTTCTATCTGTAGTACTACAAGTCATGTTAGGAGATATTGAAAAAAATGAGGAACAAGAATTTGTCTCCTTGAATTAAAATTAATAATAATGACCATGGTTAGGTGCATTTTTCCATTTTTTTTTCTGGCGCAATATCTCTTCTATTTATTTCTAATTTGTCTCTCTCTCTCTCTCTCTCTCTCTCTCTCTCGTGTATGCAGATACAAAGTAAATTTTATTTGTCTACATAAAATTTCTCTCCGACTTTGCCTTTGGCCTCACACTCATTTTTTTCGTGTACAAATTATGAACAACAAAAACAAAATTGGGATGCATAAAAAAAATGTAAACAAAATCTATGGAGACAAATTCTAGCCCTCTGACACTTACAAAAAAATTTGGCTACTTGCAAAAAAGTACACACATTGTACTGTACTGTATGTACAGTGACATTAATTTAAAGACTTTTTTTGTGTCACATGTATTTTTTTTCCTTTTTAAGAGAGGATACAAAGATAGACAAGCTGAAGCTCACAAAAAAAAGTAATTGTTTCCCTTGAACATTTTGATTGAGAACTTAACTATTGAACTAGCCTTCATTTCTTGTACAATATATATTTGTACTAACGGCTCTCTGATATGACCTTAAGGTATCTACTTTTATCAACGACGTGTGTCTATTTTTTCCCTCAAAAAAAAGAGAAAGAATTACGCTTGGCTTATTCACTAAATTGGTTGAAACATGGACTATATTTTTCCTGTATGGCACATATAACAAATATGTATAGCAAATGTGTTTAATGATCATGTCCCCTTTCAACATTGTTCACAAAATTGTTTGTAAAAAATTGCAATTCTTTTCTTTTGACTAGACTGTATACTGTACAGTCTAGTATTTATGTATGTACATACTCGTACTATATGGATAACCTTTTAGAGAAAGGAAATTAAAGATTTGGGAATTTTATAGATTGGCTCCAATTTTATATAATAAAAAATGGCGATATATTTGTATATGTATACTCACAAACTACATCAACTTGAAAAATTGTATTTTAGCCCAGACATGACGCACAACATGGATGACAGGCTGTGGTTAGGAGAGAGAGACAAAAAAAAATCATGAATGAATGCATTACTTTTGGTTTTGATGGGTGAACGGAAGTAAAACATCAAATGATTAATACGCTGTGACCATCATGATGGTACCCTCTACATTATACTTTATAGTCATTTAGACAAAAGAGAGAGAGAGAAAAGAATTACTAGGAAAAATTAATGGATGAATCTACATAATAATAATGTAAAATCATGGCAATTGCCGTTTTTTAAAAAACATTATAAATCGATCAACTGTTAAAATATATAAGAGGAAAAATAATCAATTTTTGTGTACATTCACACAAATTGTTTTTTTTACTACAAAAAAAATTATTATTGTTCATTATACAGTGAATTTGATAATATACAAAATTATAGACTCAATTTACTACTCGTATATCAGTAATACCTGTACACTGTACAATTATGATTAATTACTATTGTAGAATTGTATAGTAAATCTGACGAGTGAGTATAATAGAGTTGGTGACAATACTTTGAATTTTTTTTCTTCTTTTCATGGGATACTTTCCATTCTTTACAATAATTTTTTGGGTTTTTTCTTTTTGTGTTGGACATATTGTCTATTTTGTAAATTGGATCCAACAGCTAGAATCCTATTATTTTTGTCTCTTTTTGTTGTGTCCTTTCTCTCCTATTTCATGGTCATCATTGATCTGGAGTAAATAGAACTCGAGTCGACATAGACCTTAAAAAAAGAGTGTCCCATATTGAGACTTTTTTTTATTTTCTTGTTCAACTAGGTCAACTCTATGCATTTTTATTCCCATCCATCTAAATAAGCCAATGGGATTACCTTCTGTCTTGCATTTTGTACAAAGAGAGAGAGAATCTTCCACTGCACTCTTCTTCTTTTTGCATTGCATGCAGACTCGTCTCTGCATTCCCTCAGATAAGAAATAAAGATGGGGGAGGGGGAGAAGATGCATTTGTACAAAAAAAACAAGGGAAGATGATTCGTGAGAGAGAGAGCTGATTGAGGAGAGTAATTTCCATGAAAATATAAACATCAATAAACAACATTCTTTGAGATTATTTACCTTTATTACACTCACGATTCAAGTCGCGTGCACACAGACAAAACCACTATACGAGTAATCTCTCTCTCTCTCTATGTACATGTTTATAAATGAACACGACTAGTTTTCTCATTGACAATCTTCTTATTTAAAGGGTACCAAGACATAGGCCTGTCTATAAAATTAAGGGGGTATGAGTAATACTCTCTATAAATTTATAAGGTGCCACTCTCTTTTTATATGGAGGTCATAAAATATGACTTGAGATTTTTAATCCCCCCCCCTCCTCCTCCACTCTCTTGGGAATCGGAAACATTTTGTGAGGGATATGATAAATGATATTATATATTTCTATTACGATTATATCCCATTAAATTCAAGTCTCCATTCAAAAATCCATGTCCGTACAACTCATGTAACTCCCCTCTTTTTTACTATGCAAATTGTGAGAAAAGAGTCTATAAAATATTTTTAAAGTTACAACTTGCAAACTTTACAGTATGGGAGGGCAAGACCCGGAAAATTTGATTTATCCTGCCTCTCTCTCCTTTATAAAATTTATTGAGCCTCTACGACTCGTACATATGTACTTATGTACTATAACTTGTAACATATAAATTTTAGCTGAGACAAACAAAAGTTTTTTTGACTTTTTCTATTTTATGAGGTTACAAACATCTAACATAACATGTGCTTCGTGCTGTGTAGCTGTGGGGTCTTTTTATTTTATAAATTGTGGATTTTAAATTGCAAGAGGGGGGAAATTGTTCAATAAATTATTCAAATCAAGCTCTAATAGAAAAGTAATAGTTAATATGATAGGGAGTCCCATAATGAAATATGAATATTAAATTATTTTATATATTTTTCTCAACTCTCCTCATCATCAAGACTCCCAACTTCTTGCTCTTTAAATGAAATTCTCTCTCTCTCTCAAGACAAATGAGTTGGTCATTTTCTTTTAGTTGGGGTGGTAGAAAAAATGAAGAGTCTATTAATTCTCCCGTGTAAAAAAATCGGAGGGAGCATTCAACTTAAATGGTTGTATCCGTCATCAAATAAATCATAATTGTCAGTCAAATGTTAGAGAGGGGGGAGGAGGGGATAGTTGTAAATGTCTAAATGGATGTGTGTTCTAATATCAATATTAGTTTTGAACACTCATAATGGACTGTGTCTACTTTTCCTCTCTCTCTCTCTCTCTCTCTCTCTCTTTGTGGAGGGACTTCCGTGCTAGAAAGAGTGGACAAAAGAAAATATTTTTTTGGAACATGGAAAAAAAATCATATTAAAAAGGCTAGCTCGGTGACTCCTGGCTGGGGCCGGTGGTAGTAGTGGGTGGCATGCAACCATCAAGATATATATAAAAAAAATTGTATTTTTTTCACAAAGAGTTCCTCTTGTAGACTGGAGACCCTCTGTATTTTTTTAGGGTGACAAGATGATTGATATAGGGACAATTTATCGTGTGGACACAATGGAAACCCAAGGCGTCATTAAACATTGATCCATTTCCCCTCCTGCAATTTCATCACACCACACGAAACACAAGAAAAGTCTAAAGTCTCTAGCTCATGAATTTCTAGATGAGGAATATTTTTCTCTAGTGTTTCTCTCTCTCTCAACCTTTTATACATAATAGAGAGAGAAAAAACTTGTACACTTGCATGTAAGTAACAACTATGAATGTGTATCCATTTTTGTAAAATATACCAAGTCATAATAAAGTGCCATAACATGACTCAGGTCCTCTGTACACCTGAATGCACGTGAATATTTTACTAGTGGCAAGTGTCCTCTTGCAAGTTGATGACTTGTCTCCTCTCCATTTATATAAAAAAAAACTTGTTCATTTACCCTCCCCCATTCTGTATTTTTCTTTGTAACTTTCTAGTGGGGAAGTGCATCGCATCAATGTCTTTTTATAGTTTGGAATTTATTGAGAAATTCCAGATTGAGTAGACGACTCAAGCTTATCAAAATAAAATTAGTTGGTTGTGTCCACATTTATGAGAGTACTCATGTCCAAATTTTTTTTGGCTGAAGGGGACTCTCGAGAAAAACAGGAAATAAGCTTATCAATTGTCCCTCTCTCTCTCTTGTCTCTTGTCTACCTCCAAAAAATGTCCAAACTTTTGCAAAGAGAGGACAGCCCACTTCTTTTTATATAAAGTGAAACGGAAGTCACTATTAATCATTAATGTTGTTCCTCATCAAAATTTACATTGACCAAGTTTTACATCATCTTTCCCTTTTTACCCCCATCAGAATTTTTTCCATGTTTTTTTAAAACTATTTCTCTCTCCCTCTCTCTACATTGCATATTGGATTCTTAGTTAGTCATACACGAAATAAAATTTCCTCTTTTTATCTCCACGTACAGGCTACTAATTTTCCTCTTTTCCTTGTCTCTCTCTGTCTCTCTTCAATGGCATGGTTAAATTAAAATTGTCATGAATTAAAAACTTTTCATACATTCATAAAGGATTTACTCTTGACTGACTTTTGTTGAATTAAAAATTTCCTTGTTTTTTTTGTGTGTTGCACAGTGCACACGGCCCAATTTTTCTCTTTGGGATGTGACCACATGGTTTATTTTTATAGAAAGAGAGAAAGAGATGATACAAAAGAAGAGCTCTCAATTGTAAAAATTGTGCTGAAATTATCTTGATGATATTTTTCAATAGATTTGAATAATATTACCGGTACATTTACCTAGGAAAAATGATGTATTTTTTACATGGGCAGAATAGATGTAGATCTATTCATAAACTTTTAGAGTAGAATAATTGAGATAATTCTTCAAACAATTATTTCCATCCCAGAGTCCCAATATCCCAGACCTTTGGTTGACAAGGGAAAACTGTTGAGGATGGGAAATCAATATTGCATTAATATTCACATACATAACTCTCTCTCTCTCTCTCTTTTGCTATGGCTTGAAGCTCCTTCTGCCTACGATTTATAGAAATGAACGCCTCAACATAAAAAATCTGGGTTATTGGGTTGGACGTCTGCTACACATTTTAAACAATAAAGAATCTCTCTCTCTCTCTTTGAGAAGGAGTAGCTCGTATATTAGTTTTTTTAAAAGAAGAGTTACTGAATAAATTAAATAATTAGTAGCCTATTCTCTGATAATAATGATTGCATGTTTTTTGAACAGTTGAAAAAATGAAGATGCGTTGGGCACTACTCATTGGACTCTTGGTCATTGTCTGTGTCACCATGGCTACAGCAGAAGATCCTAAATCTGAGCCTGAATCAGAGCCAACTGCTGAAGAGGATGGAAAGCACAATGCAGGATCAGCAGGACAAAGAAAAGGTTTTTTCAAAATAAAAATGATTTTTTAAAATTAATTCTATTTTGATTAATTTAGACGGAGGGAAAAATCCAGCCTCAGCACCATGGGCCTTCTCAATTCCTGCAATCATAACATTTGTATCCTTTGCAAAGTTCATCTTATAAAAAGAAGCAAAAAAAAACATTTTTCAAAAAAATTAAACTATAATATATTTCAAAACAAGAGAAGCCATGAAATAATTATTCACAAATATATATTACAAAACAAAAAAAATGATCATTTGTCTGACTTTCAAATAAATTAAAATATTATTACACTATATTATTATAATTATTATTATATGTATTTTATAATATTATTTTATTATTTGATAAAAAAAATAATCATTAAAAGTTTCAGTTAGAAATTTTTAGTCTTCACCTACAATAATCACATCTCTACAAGAAAATGTTGATTTTTTTCATTTTACTTAATCAAGTTTAATATATTCTCATAATTATTTATCTTTATCAAGAATAATTGTATTTGCATAAAATTAATATTATGATTATGAATTTTAAAACAAAAAATTATTTTGTCTCATTTCTACGTGATGCAAAAGTGGCAGTTTTTTTGATTGTTGCAAAAAATTATTTTCTCATGAAAAAAAAAGAAAAGAAAAAATGGATGCATAAATTAATTAAAACAAGAATAATTCATGTATGTATATAACATGTGTTAAATGGTACATGTTTTTTGGTATTATTATTGGAACGAATCTCAATTTGCTTTTTATTTTTAATTATATTTTTTTTTTGTTAATTATTAACGAGAAAGTAGTATGTCTGAAAAACATCTACTATCACAACTTTTTACAACTAAATGTCCGTACTGAGATGGAGAATATTTAATGACAAACAGTTGTAACAATTATCAACATGAACCTGCACACATTATTTTTTGTAAATTTTTAATTTTTTTTTAAATATGGTAAGGTTATAAGGTTAAGGTACTTGCAAGGTAACTGACAAGGCTACAGAATATATATTTAAATATTATATAAAGTTTTTTTTATCTTTATCCTTATTCCTATTACTCCTTCCTTATCCCCATTTTTTATTAATAAGGACAAGGAAGACGGAAGGGTCTTTTGCTTCTTTTTTTGTTGAAAAAAAAACATTTTTTCTGCTCCTTTAATTATTAAATTTAATCCTACCATTATGACTTACTTATGTACATACTAAAATTTTAAATTTAACAAAACACATTACCATTTTTTCTTAATTATTTTTTAAAATTTATTACATCAAGATATTCTTCTTGCTCCTTCTTCTTTTTTCAATAACAATCATTCCTCACATTCATATTTTTTTTATGATAAATTATTTTTTGTGTCATAATCCATATGGCCAATTGAGTGATAGTGAAGGTATTTAAATTGTATTTTAAATATTACTTATCTGTCATTTATCTTTTTTCTTTTAATTATGGTGGCTAGGGTATATTTTTATTAGAATGATAGAATGATGACTAAAAAGACTTGAATAATTATTTAATTATTGTCACGTATATGTTATATTATGTGTATATATATTTTTTGATGATTTGAACTAGAAAATAGTACGATTGAACTGTTCTATATCCTCCATCTTTTTTTTGCCTCGTTAAATATTCTTACAGTTTTTATTTTTTTAAATTACATTAAATTAGGTTATTCAATTTTAATATTATTTTTTTTTGATAATTCCACATACAACCTGGTGTAATGTCAATATTTTTCAAGTTCATTTTATTTTGTAGCCTTTAATTTAATATTATTTGTATCCCTAATTATTAAATCTATAGAAAAACTAATTTAATATTAAACATCATTTTACGGATAATAATATTGACATTAATTTATATAATATACCATTTGATTTAAGGAATGAGAGATAAATATTTCCCTGACTAATTAACAATGTCTGACTACAATTAACAAATACCAAATGTAAAGTTTAAAGTCATACAAATTAACTAAAGTATCAAGAATTATTTAAAAACTGACCATACTCATATTAAAGACAAATAATATTTTTCTACTGTACAAATTACAGATATGACATATCACTAGAAAAGGGTGCAGAGACAAGTGACATTTTTTTTAAAAAAAAAATTGGGGAGAAAGTTGACTAAAGAAAGTGACGGCATATTTCTTTCTTATTTTCTGTACATAATATTTTAATCCACTTTTACTCTTTTTGAAATTCAAGTTGAACAGGAGAAACCGGCCCTGTATTTTTTATTTATTTTGTTATATAAAGTTACAGTTTGTGTATCAGAATTTTTTTTTGTGAGTCTTGGACATCCACTCCTCAAACTTTCACTACATTTTGTTAACCACAGGTTAAGGTATACAAAGTATAGGCATTACATTAATAATAACGTTATGAAAGTTAATAAAAACTCGTCAACATGATCCATTCATCTATGAATGTCTATTGTGCTGTATTAGTCAACTTGTACATACATATACATATGTATATATACATATACATAATATTTGTCATATAAAGCGCAGTCCACACGCAAAAAAGTCAACACGCCCTTTCAAGTATTTTTTTTATCAACTCGAGGACTGGAAATATTTCTCTTTTATAATATTTATCCCTTTTTTAGTTTGGGTCCTATAATATTTTTTTTTCACCAGTGACAAATTACACCAAGGTATTTATATTTATTAATAATAGTTTTAGAAATACATGACACCCATTTTTTAGCTTGTTATATAATCTCTCTTTGTATACATATATACATGTATGTACATTATTTAACTCTTATGAACAAATTTTCGTTATAATGTACATAGACTCAATGTTGATTAATAATGGGAATATTTTTATAAACATTTTTTTTATTATCGTAACGTTTTAGCCTAAAAAACCGTTTATCAAGAATTGTGTCTCAAATTCTATTTTTGCGACATTTTTTTTTCTCATGTATTGTACTTACTACTTACCTAATGTAGAATTTAGTAGACAATTACAAATCTAAAAGAGAAAATTGTAGATTCCTGTACAAAATGAAAATTGTTGTAAGGAAATTTATTTTATATGTAACTTATGTAATATTATTTAACTCTACATACATTTATCATAGTATACATAACGAGTGAGCTATTTTTTATTTTTAGCTGTAACCAACAATAGGAACGTTAATCTTTTCTCTTGTGTATCCAAGTCCTAAAGTGTGATCAAAAGGTGAAAAACTTTATTATTTTATATTAATAATATACTCTACATAATTATTTATTCACATTCTCTCTCTCTCATTCTTATGCAACTGCCATTTTAATCCAATGGAACGGACTTGGGTGGGTGGGGAAAAAAATCAAAAAAATTGGGGTTAAATAAAATATACAGTTTAAATATCGAATTTCGACTCACAAACATTTTTTTTATATAAATTTTAATAATACACTCATACAATAAATAAAAAAATTGTTTTTTTTCTCCTTGTTGTCGTGTATTTTAAGTGTTAAGACCGATTTAAGTTCTCATTCCCCCTCTCTTGTTTTCCTCCATTTTTTGTGAATTTGATGACGACAGTCTGGAATTCTCAAAAGTAATATTTAACTCTTTTTTTAACAATCTCTCTCGCAAAAACTAATTATTTTATACCAAATACAATTTTACACGAGATTTCAATGTACTAAAAATTTGACAAAAAATGGTTTTGAATTTGACGACAAAACAATTAATTTACATTAAAATTACATACTCCGTACATTGTACACTATTCTATATAAAAAATTGACTTGTAATAGACTAAAAAAAAGTCTATAGATAGTCAGTATATATTTATAATAATATGTTACATTGTACATTGTACAAGTTTTTAGAACAAGATTTTTTTTTGACTAATATTTTTTTAAACTAATGGCTGACTTAGAATTATTGTTACGCAAGGCCTAATTATTTCTCTCTCTCTCTTTTCTCTAAATAATTCACAGACCTCACGCAGATTGAGATGATGATAATATGTTTGGTCTTTTTGTTGACATTATATAAACCTGTAGTTTAAATTATAATCTGTCTCTGTAAAAATTTACTGTTTACACAGACAGATTTTTATATGAGAGGAAGCCGTTGTAAAGAGTGTTAAGTTTAAAAGTTTAAACTTGTACAATTAAATATTTTACATACAGTATAATTAGACTATACACTTATAATTATGATTTTGGAAATAGTCTAAGATTCTCGATGAATTTCCACGATGACACTATGGGACTCGCCATTGCCATGAACAGAGGACGGTGTCGTAGGACATGAATTTAAGGGGGAGGGTCCACTACTAGGATTAGAGTGTAAAGTTCTTTGTACAGACAATTGATTACCAAAATTTATTGCAAGTCTTGACTCCACTGTCTCTGACATACAATTTATTGCAACATCAAAACTACCCCCAGACATTCGGGAAGGGGACAGGGCCCTCCTGTGCGTCTTCCCACTACTTGCATCAACTCGTAACATTGCAAATGGAGATGGCCCTTGACCCTGACCTGTACTGGACTCACTTACATCACTATTTCGTTCTCCTCTTCCTCCCTTGTCCTACAATTTATTTTTATAATTAAATATTTTAAATTTATTTTAATTAATTAATTAAAGGGATTCTTACGGAGGAGGTTGTCGTATGTATTTTGGACTTTGAGACTTCGTTGACGGACTGACGTCGTTTTTTATTATCGTGATGATGACCCAAATGAAGATGTTGAACAAGATTTCCCATCTTGTTGAACATTCCATGATGATCTCGATGATGCCCCGTCCCGGTACTCCCCACTGTTTGGGTTGATTTTGCTTTGTCTAGTGGAGGGTATTTTCGACAATGATAAGCTCGCCAGGCTCGTTGAATGATCACAGCTGCATTGTGCTGCATTTTCCAAACTCGAGTTGATGAGATTATATCCAATAATTTACGAGTTGGAAATTGTTTCCTAAACTTATGTTCCATTTGTTCTTGAAGCTAATTTCAAATTTTCAAAAAATAATTATCATTTAATTTTTTATTTTATATTATTAAATTATTTCGTCATACCTTGCGAAATTCTTCACTATCATCAATATGACCTAACACATGCTTGACGAGGGCATGAAGAATATCCAAGCAATGAATTTTATTCCCTCTGAAAATATAATTAATTTCCAATTATTAAAAATGAATTATTTTTTAATAAATTGTACATTTAATTAATAAAAATTAACCTGGCAATTGGTAAATTGAAAGCGACGATGGCGACAATATTTGGCTTTGGTATTCCAAGAGGTGGGTCTAAACTGGCGAGGAATTCTGATAATTGCTCAAAGCTTATAAATTGTGTGGCTTGAGGATCATACCTTTTTTTCAAAAAATTAATAATTAAAATTAAATTAAAAATAATTAAATTATTTTGTATACCTTGACCATCGAACATAAAACATTTCCAAGTCATCCTCAACAATTCCAACTTCCTCCTCCCGATTTGCCTCTACAAAATTCTCCAAGATGATGGCAATGTACATGTTAATGACGATGAGATAACTAATAATTAAGTATGAGACCATGTAGGCTATGGCTAAAGCTAAATTGGCGCATTCCCCCTCATCCTCTCCCTCCCCACATTTTATATTTCTAAAAGTTCCACATACGGGCGTCTCTTTTGTCATGGCCATTAAAACATCATTCCATCCTGCAGCCGTCATTATTCTACGTAGAAAAAAACCCACAATTTAATTACAATTCTGAGGTGAAAAGAATTTAATTTATTTTTTTTAAATTATTTTTTTTTACCTAAGAAGGACCAAACAACTACGTAAAAAAGTTTCAAAGTTGAAGACTTCATCAATCGCCGCATCTTTGGCTATACGTCCAAATAAAGCCATTCCAAGGATGGCATAGATGAAAGTGATGAGAGCAAGGAGTGCTCCAATATTAAATAAAGCTGGGAGAGACACAACCAGAGCAAAAAGAAGTTTCCGAATTCCCTTGGCTGCCTACAAAACAAAGAAAAAAAACCAAAAAAAAATGTCAATATTAAAGACAAAAAAAGGAATGGGACTTTCTCTGCTTTCCCTTGTGTACAATAAACTTTCAGTTTTGAGCCTGGTTGAATTTTGGGGGGTAGATAAAGTAGAGATGTAAGATATTCATAGAACCAAGGCCTTACTTTGATGAGACGGAGTACTCGACCAATACGAAATACCCGAACAATTCTGAGCATAGTCGGAGGGATGGGAAATGAATGGCCCAAGTCGCCCACAGCCAAATCCACGCATGAGGCTGCCACAAGGACAAAGTCAAATACATTCCAAGGAACTGTAAAATAATATTGTCGCAGGCCAATGATCTTCACTATTGCCTCTGTACAAAAATAAAAAAAGATCAATATTATTTTCAGTTCATTTAATTTTTTAATTATTTTTTAAATTAACCCACCAAGTCCATAAATTGTTGTGAAGAAAGAATTGAAGCCAGAGAGAATGTGAACATAAATTTGTCTTTGATTATGATGCTCAAACCCCATTATCACCATATTGAGAAATATCATTGAAAATATGGCAATTTCAAACCTACAATCAAATATTATATTTTAATTAATTAATTTTAATTAATTTTAATTAGTAAGAATACCTTCTGGACATGGAAATATCGTAGAATAAAGACAAAAAACTATTTGACGGACGTTTAATGACTTTTCGGGGCTTTTTTCTTCCCAATTTTTTCATGGCTGTGTAGTAATGTCGTTGACTTGGAGTAAGCAACACTTCCAGGAGATTACCCTCGTACTGTAATAATTTAATTATTATTAATTAATTAAATAATAATTAAAATTTTAAAAGAGTTTTAAAAATTGACAAACAAACCTTCTTTTTAAGTCGATTAAAATTGTCAATTATCACACCAATAAAAAGATTCAAAGTGAAGAATGCACCAAAGACAATAAACACCACAAAGAACAGGTAGGCCCATAGATTACTATCCCTTTATAATTAAAAAAAATTAAAAAATTAATTTTAATTAGAGATTATAATTTTAGAAAATAAATAAAATACCGAACGGGTTGTTTATCAATTTCTGTAGAGTCAACAGTCGCTCTCATGGCTTCCATCCAACCCTCAAAAGTGGCTACTTGAAAGAGAGTCAAGTAGCCTTGAAAAACATTGTCAAAATTTGGTTGTTGATTAATCCATGACCATGAATTTGTATTATTACAGCATTGATCCTTTGAACTGACCACCTTTAAAAAAAATCAATAATAAATCACAGATAAAAATCTTGAATTTCAAAATGGAGGGGAAAAAATTGTCATAAAAATGAATGAAAAAAAAGAAGACTGACCTCATGAGAAAGAACATCACCCTCATTGTCAACACACCTGTAGAACTTTCCCTTGAAGAATTGAACGCCCATAATACTGAACACAAGCCAGAATAAGAGACAGACCAGGAGTACGTTGAAAATTGAGGGAATGGCGTACATTAAAGCATTTATTACAATCTGTAAAAAGAAAAACCCCCCATTAAATTAATTAAATACCCTTTTAATTATATAAATTAATTAAAAAATCTTACTTTCATTCCCTGCCATCTTGAGATTACTCTGAGGGGACGTAAAGCTCGAAGTGTTCGAAGTGCCTTGAGTGCAGCTAATTGGGGTGTCCTCACCCCCCTGCCATTTGCACTCCCTTCTTGTATTTTTGTCATGTGATGCTCAACATCATATTTTAATGTGATTAAACTTATCTATTAAATAAAATACAATTAAATTAAATGGCTAATTGTAATTGTGAAAATTAATAATCATTTTAAATATAAAAATTAAAAAGTTTTCTTACTGCAACAATAATAAAGTCCAAGACAGTCCAAGAAGTAGTAAAATAAGCCCAAAGACCGAGAGCAAACCATTTGAGTAACATTTCAATGACAAAAATACATGTAAAAATAGTATTCAAATAAAAAAGAGCCTCTTGTAGCTCCGGCTTCTTCTCAAGATGAATGTCCTCAAAACAAAGAGTGATACTGGAAGCAAAGATGAGGGCAAGAATGAACCATTCAAAAAATGGATGAGACACAATCCTCACAGCCACTCCTCGTGCCCCATCCCAACATGGACAATTTGTTTGGAGACAAGCTCTAAAACAGCAACAATTCCAACATCTCTTTGGAATACAAGCATCCGGCACCTTCCTCTCAACTTCCTCTTCATTTTCATTCACACTCGTCGACTATTTTTCACATTTGTTCAAAAAATAAAAAACCATCAATTAATTCAACCATTTTTTTCATTTTTTTAATTAAAAAAAAAGACAGACACAAACTGGAGAGGGTCAACCGGGTTCTACAATGGAATTAATTAAATTTAATAAAAATTACAAAATATTTTATCTATCCTTGTTCTAACTCATTTAAAGAGGTTTTTTTTATTGAATATTGTAGAGAGAGAGAGAGAGAATAAGCGAGATTTAAAAAAAGATTTAAAAAAAGGGTGCTTTAAATATTGAGAATAAAAAGAGATTTTTTAAAACGGCCAAAAGATTTAAATTTTTTATGAAGGATTTATTTTTATTTAAATGTAATATTAAGTAAAAAAATGTTTTTTTTTGTTTTGGGCAGGCCTAAAAAGTCTTATAAGGGATAGGTTACGTGTAAAATTTTTTTGATGAAATACCTCATTATCAGTACGCCCAAGACCAAACGAGCTATGTCGTCGGACAAGAATTGTCTTTGTTTTGGCAAAGTTTTGTGTTAAAGCCGTTTTCTCAATCATTTTCTCTGCCACTGCTTTCCTATTCATCAATATCACTTTTCTGGCTACGCTCTTAAATCGTGCTCTGCCTCGCCCCTGTACAGGCTAAAGGCGATTCAAAATCCCCCCCAAAAAAGAGAGAAAAAAAAATTGATAGGAATTCAAATTCTTTTTTTTTCATCAGAATAATAAATTACAATAATACATTTTACGAGTACAGAAAAAAATACAAAAAAACGGTTTTTTTTTCTTTTTTTAAAAAATATTTATAGCAAACAGAAAATGAACACAAAAGAGATTCTTTCCTCTTTTTTAACTAGACAGGACAGTGAAATAGTGAACGACACAAAATATATCGCGACACAAATGTAACAAAAAAACGACACAAATTTGTGGGGTTTTTTTTGGACGTAAAAAAGTGTTTTTTTTTTTGTAAAAATAGTTTTCTTTGGAGAAAAATTCATGATTTTTTTTTGTAGTAATGATTAGAGTGCAAATATATTTAAATGATAATTTAGTGTACATTGTTAAACTACAATTAACATATAATTACCAAATATATATGACATATATATTTATTTATAACATTAAATGGCTTGTTTATATACAGCACAAAAGCATGAAACGTTTTATTTTTTTCATGTAAAACACGTTGATTAAAATAATTTGTTGACTCTAATTTATCATGTCATTTCATTAATTGAATATTAAATAAAATGTTGAAATAATTTTGGAGAAAGTGATGAAAATAAAGACAAAAAAATCTCACCCCAGTAGTTTCACCCCCACCCGAAAAAGACTCAATGGCCGGGACAGAGACAGTTGACACGGTGTCATCGACACTGAGAGTCCCTTTTTTGGGTTTAGTTTTACGAGTGAGGAGCATGCCCACAATTTTTTTCAAATTATCCGACCTCCCTGAAGCTTCCAGCTCTTTCTATAAATTGTAGAATATATTTTTGGATGATGATGATGATGAAGAAAAATTGAAAAAAACATGAAATGCCGCTCTCATAATGTTTATAACTTTACCTCACGCTGAGCATTCAACTCTTCAGTGTCAAAGCTATTGAGGAGGAGAGCAAGGAAGAGGTTGAGAACGATAAAATTCCCCACGACGAGAATGGGGAGGAAGATGACAAAACATTTATACTGTAAAGATGAACAAAATCATGTACCACAAAGAAAATAGATAACCTTAAACATTCTTATACAACGCAACGTCAAACTGAGTGAGTCTTGAGATTTCCCTACATTTATACTCATAGCTTGTGTGTGTATAGTTAAATTTATAGACGATTCTAGCCAAGATAAAATTTTCCAAGAGAAAATTCCTCGAGGAATATCATCCTCCTTGTATCTTTACCCAAGTAAAAGTAGAGGGGAAAGCAGAAGGGAAAGGATGTGTGGGCACTCTAAACCATTCTCTTTCCTCTTTATAAGGTTGATTTTCCAAGCAGTGGGATTCTGTTTGATCCCAAAAGAATTCTAAAGACTACTAGATCATACTCATCAATTATTCATGCAGTTAAAAACCAAAAGTAAGTCTCTCTCACAACTACTACCTTCCCCTACCAAGATTTCCCGTCCCTTTTTTCCCCCTAAAAAACATAAAGTCCCCCTTTCTCTTCTCTCTCATATAAAATATCCAGTTGAATTGTTTTCACTAGCCTAAAAAAGGAAATTCTTACAAGGCGGATCCCCATCATTGGGATGATGATGATGATTGTAACAAATTGGGGAAAAAATCTTTGTGTGACGAGTACATTGCATTTGTAATGGAACCATATGGTAAATGGGAGAGAGAGAGAGAACAATGTGGAATAAAGTTGAATATAAATGTAATGGATAAATTACTTCACAGTTGGCTTTGTTTAAAGCTTTGAGGCAGTCCCACAATGGCTCTATCCATTCTCCACACAGTACTCGGAAGACCATCATAAAAGCATACCAAAAATTCTGGAAATTCCATCTGTACAGTTGAATGGACCAAATAAATTAAATAATTATTATTTCTATCCAAATCATTCAACTGAAGGGGGAAGAAACTTTCACTTTAAAAAAAATAATAATAATGAGTAATTTTTCTTATTTTTACCTGGGAAATTCTTCTTCATCATCTTCAGCTTCAAATGCACTTCTGGTGTAGTACTCTCCAAGATATTGTAAGCCGAGGACAGCAAAAATGTAGAGTACAATCAAAAGGACAAGAATAAGATTTCCTAACGCTCCAAATGTTGACACGATTATATTGAGCAATACTTTCATTGTTATCCAGCTTTGAGCTAGTTTAAACACTCGTAACTATAATTCATTAAAAAATATTATTATTATTATTAAACTTTCTCCATTTAAATTATTTTAATTTTTAATATGAAAAAAAAACTTACTAATCTCAATGCACGAATCACACTAATTTTCATATCGTAAGAGTCGACGACAGAGTCAACGATACTCATGCTGACAATAAAGAGATCAAATATATTCCAACTACTCCTAAAATAATCTTTTTGTAGAGCACATATCTTTAAAATGGCTTCTAGTGAGAAGACGGCTGTAAAAAACTGAGAAAAAAAACAAAATTAAATTTTACATTTCTATTTTGAATCATAATCAATTAAACACAATCTCCTTTGACTTTCACTTTTATTTCTATTTTTAATAAATTTTTTTAAATTGTATCTGTATCTTGACTTTCTCCAAATAAATAATGTACAATGTGTAGTACATATGTCGTTTAATTATTTTTCAATAAAAAAATAGAGTTCGTAGAATAAATTTTTAAGAGGAAATAATTAATTAAATCTTAAATCACCATAATTTTGTTAACTCTTGTTCCTAGAGCAAAAAAAAGAGGAAGAATAGAGGAGGGGGGAGTATTATATTGAGTCTGACACATTTTAAAAGTACAAATTGAACTGAAATAATTAAGTTTCATGCTCAGCTGAACATTCAGTCTAGCGAATCGTATGTATACTACAGATAGTCACCCTTGGGTCTAATGTCTAATGTCTAGTGATCAATTAATTCAGTTTGGCCCCTCTCTTCTTGTACTTTTCCATGTTCTAAATTCTCTTTCTCTAGAATGTACCAGGCGTATTACTCAATCTTTGGAATTTTACTGAAAAAAACTTTTTGTCTTAGCCATCCTAAAATGGCTTTTCTCTCTATAAGTTTAGTGGAGGAATTGTCTCAGAGAAAGTCGGAGAAAGTAATTTTTTTGTTATCTGTTCTGTACAGAGAACAAAGCTGACCATTTTCTTTTTTTTGTGAGAGAAAGTAAAGAAGAAAGGACGTACATAATTGCCAAAGGAAAGAAGCTGCTCAAGCCAAGGGGGTTGGAGATGATGCTCACTTGCCATCAGAACCGTATTGACAATAATAATGCCGGTGATGGTCGTCTCAAACATCCAATTGTTGACAAATGGGGTCAATTTTGTTTTCATTGCTTTAAAAAATCTCAAACATGGTTTCCGATGTCTACGTCTACTCCCCTTTCCTGATTCTAAATTTTTAAAAATATTAAAATAATTTTAAAATAGTCATTTTATTTTTAAAAAAATTCTCCACCTACTTGTAAAAGACTTCGCGGAACTCCCTTCACTTCCTTTGGACATCCAACTTTCACCCTGTGACAAAAAATGCAAAAAAAAAATGTTTTATTTGTAGTTGGAATAAAAATAAAATATAAAAACCTTTTGTTCCGACTCATTTGGGGTAGTTAAAATTTCTTGAAAATGGGTGGGTGGTGAAAGAGGTGGAGTAATTGTTGAAGAAGTAGGAGGAGCCATTTCTTGTTCAATAGCTTCATCTATAAAATAAAATGACAACAACATGCCAAATGTCTTAATATGAAAGATTTAACTCAATAAAATAAAATGGAGGGCACGTGTTAGTTTGAAGATACGTAAAATTTACCTGATGGTGTAATTTCTATGGACGATTTTTTTCTTTTTCGAACTTTAGACTCTCCAGCAATTCGTCGACCGAGGAGAGTCATAATGGCGGAGTGAAGATTATGTCTTTTTTTCCCATCCCCTGGTTCATCCTCATCCTCATCCTCACCATTGTTAGAGTCACCCTCAATAGAATTTAAAACACAAGAATTAAGTCGCATTCCACCCCCACCACTACTCATCACCCCACTTATTTTGGCTATGCGAACTTTAGGAGGATCACCAGAGCCACTTTTAACTGGAACTTCACTGACGACAACTTTGGTGGTTGTTGTGGTTGTACTTGTGGGATTGACACGAGTCAAAAGTTGTGACTCAATTTCAACGGACTCACCAATACTAAAACTACTATGACCACCCGTCCCACTCACAAAAATGCCTCCACAATTTTCATCACAAATACTCCCAGCTGCACTCTTTATATTTGGTGTCCCAGCACTCGTCCCACTCCCACTTTTTAAACCACTTGATGCAACTGTCAAATTATTTTTACGACGGATGGCTCGTCTTGGCTTCCGTTTGGCGACAGAAGAATTTCTTAATGTTCTGGCGATCATTTCTCTCTCTGACGGTGTCCGCTTCCGGTACTGGGTCATCACCGTCACATTCAGTCGACGGGGATCTTCAAAACTGAATGTTGAGGCCGAACGATGTAAACTTAATTTTTGATGCTTTGTCAATGGAACCTATTTAATATTTATAATTAACAAAATTAAATTAATTCCTTCAATTAAATATTAAATCCATCAACATCACTCTCCGTCCTCCATCTTTTAGTATTTTTTAGCCAAATGACTTTACATGTCATAAAAGATTATCGAGTCTATTTTGATTATAGGGGAAAAAAATCCAATGGAGGCTGTTAAAATGACGGAAGAATATTTTTAGAAAAAAGAGAAAGAAAGAAAGTAAACTCGAGAGTTTGAATGGGAAAAAAGGTAGGGGAAAAATGGAGGTGGTGGCTTCAATATCTACTCTCACTCTTCTCTCACTTTCACTCTTTCTTCTTTGTTCGTATTTAAAGTTTCCTTTGGCAACATGAGCACAATATAAAAATAAACAAAGAAGAGTCGACAAAAGAAATCGATATGATTAATAGAGTAGGCTAGACGAAGGGACGGAGAAAGTGAGAGAGAAAGCGGAAGCCCACCCCAACACCAAGTCAAGATAATAGGGACTTGTTATACATTGGAGAGAGAGAGAGAGTGAGGTGCGCTCAACCATCGCCATCGCCAAGGGTTCAGGAACCATCAACACTTTCTCCAGTACATTGTCTACATGTACATGTATAATATCACAATGATAGAACCAAATAGCCCAAATTTATTTTGCAATACCATCCCTCTACACTTGGCCAATGAGATCAACTTCCTCTCTCCTACTTTCTCTATAGTACAAGAAAAGCTATAACAGTTAATGTTTCCTCTTTCTCTGTCTATCTCCCTTCCCATAAGATACATAATATAAAATGACATAGAGAGAGAGAGAGAAAGTCTAATTTCCATACATGATGAAGCTATAATTTATAATACAACTTTCTCCTCCCATTTCTTCCCTGACCCTCAAAACACTTATCGCCATTAACTCAAATTACCTGGTCTCTCTCTCTGTCTGGTGTGTTTACACAAGATTTTTTTTATCCACATCCCATCCTACACTCGTAACGCTTCCAAATAAATATCACTTTAGAATGTTATTCATTTAAAATTTAATTTTCCTTTTTTTTCTTATCCCTATCCTCTCTTTTATAACAATTTATGTAACTTTCACTTTTTTTTAATATTATCTTAAAATGTTTTGTCGACTATAAAAAAAATTGCATACGATTTGGTAATTTTCTCTCTCTCTTTCTCAACTCTTGATTTCAAATTAAATAAAGCTGGAGGGAAAGTAATTTAAATGCGTCATGATGAAAATGATCTCTCTCTCTTTTTTATGTTTATGTTTATCACAAATCATTATGTTTTTTCGAGAGGGAAAGTATGCACCTGTATTAGAAAAGAGCTGTGTAATCTTTTCATCAAAATTCTTGTTTTACATAAAAAAAATATACATTTTATTTGCATCTCATTTGTGTTGTGCAGTGATCTAGTCAATTTTTTTATTATTTATTTCTCATCCTCATTTTCTAATGGAGAGAAAGTGAAGATGGAGAAAGAGAGAGAGAGAAAAATAAAAAGTGTACCTGTGTGGATTGTTGAACTTCTTCCTCATAGCTCATGGCGACGACAGCCAACATGAGATTAAGAAGATAGAAGGAGCCAAGGAATATCACGATCATGAAGAAGAAGACATGGAAGGGGTTCGTCGTTGACAGGATCTACAAAAGAGAATGGAAATTTATAGCCACAGATTAAAATCTGTCAATCAATTCTCTCCACACACAAAACATCATCATCATCATTTTCCCCTGAAAAAAATTATTCCCCCCGAGGCAATCCATTCCCTCCACTTTCTCTCTTGTTATTTATTTGCCATTTAAAATTTAAATAGAAAATTTAAATATTAATATCAAATAATCTACAAGATGAAACAAAATTCTCAAAATTTCATCTCTCCTCGTCCCTCATCCCCAACAAGAGTTACAATTTTCTCATTAAAATACAAGTCACATACATATGTACAAATACTCAGGTGTGTTGGTGTGTGTGTGGGCTCACCAAATCATAGAGTCTTTCCCAAAAGTCCAAAGTAATGAGTTGAAAGGTAGAAAGCATGGAGCTATGAAAATTATCAAAGCTTGTCCATCCCTCATCAAAATTTTCTCCCATGTTAGGCAAGCAGACATAACCCTCTGTTCCACATGGCCTAGACAATTTAAAATGTCATTAATTTAGAAAATGTAATAAATAATTAATTTTTAACATTTAATTAAAATACCATTTTTTATAAAATTATTTTTTTGTTGTTGTACCTGCTAAATGAATCATTTCCACAAGGCACATATTCTGACATGGGGTATCCATCTTTTCGCATCAACCAATTTCTCTCATCTTTCACCCACCTAAAAAAATAGAGAGAGAGAAAGTTCTCAATTTTGAGGTTTTGGACATGGAGAAAGTGAGTTTTAGTGGATAATTTAAGAGAGAGAGAGAGGATGGGCTACTTACTCAAGCCACTGACGATCAGCATCAGGATCTGTGGGTAAGATGGGCCCCAGCTCATGTTCATCTCTCGTACCATTCCCAACCATGTAACGATGCTCCGTGCCATCCTTGATGAGCACACATTTTTGTCTTAATTTTCCCTTGTACAGCTCCAAGGCCAACAGAGCAAAAATCATGAGGCAAAATATGGTCAGTGCCATCACCTCCAACAATTGTACCACTGAACTTAACAGTGCATTGATCATCATTCTTAACCCTTTTTTTTCATCAAAAAAAAATATAAAAAAAATTTCATAAAATACCCAACATTTTTTGTAAAGAAAATTTGTAAAGGAAAGAGAAAGTTGTACCTGGTAAAATGGAAATAGTTTTAATGGCACGAAGAACGCGGAAGGTTCGGAGTAAGTCAAAATCTAAATTTTTCTTGCT
Organism: Arrhopalites spinosus; assembly: GCA_034700945.1. Classification (NCBI taxonomy): domain Eukaryota; kingdom Metazoa; phylum Arthropoda; class Collembola; order Symphypleona; family Arrhopalitidae; genus Arrhopalites; species Arrhopalites spinosus. Next base: position 36,864 of record JAQIVZ010000273.1, read on the forward strand.
ATTAGCATCCTGAGTTTGAGTAACGATGATGGTAACGTAGCCAGACATGACGACAACAAAGTCAAGGATATTCCAACGATTGCGCAAGTAAGAGAATTTATTTATCACAAACCCCTTAGCAATCACTTTTAAAACCATCTCTAAAGTGTATATCGCCAAATAGACAAGTCTGTAGAGAAAGTCACAGAGAAAAAAAATAATATTAGATAAATATTCACAACCAAAATGAAGAAAAAAGAGACAAAAAAAAAGAATTAATTTTTTTCTTTCTAAAAAAATGACAATTTAATATTTGCCTAACATGATAATTTAATAATTGTATCATTTATTTCCTTATAGCCTCAAGTCATTGAGTGTGTGTGTGCCATAATAATCATGGAAGGAATGGAAGGGAATGATGATGGGCAGACGTTATTTATTTTCTATTCATTTCCCGGGACAACATCATTAGTGACGTGCGTTGAATTTCATGGAGATGACGACGGAATATAACCAAAGGAGGGGCTCTCTCAACCATTCCCCCTATTTGTATCATTAAGCATTAGACAGAGTCATAGGAGAAAGGTGGGGAGAAAGGGGGAAAGAGACAGTGGGTTGTATTAAGCAACTAGTAAAATATTTTCTAGTCTTGTACTTTCACTACAGGGAAAACTGCTTGGTGGAGTTTTCCTCTCAAATTTTTGGGGTGTTCCATTGACTAGATCTTGGTAAATTATATTACAACATTTTACAAATTGGCTAAGAGAGAGAAAGTAGGAGAAAGGTTGAATAGGTAGGAATGTTGTCCCAAGATTTAATTCCCTTTTTGGGTTTGCTTTACTCTTCTTCTCAATCAGGAAATTACAAGAGCTAATGAGATTTATTTATAGACACTCAAACTGGATTACATGTATAAAGTGTATGAGAGTTAGACAGGTAAAACTTTCTAGTTTTGTGAAATCTCTCCCTATTACTTAATATACATATACATATATACATAATATTTAGAAAGTGAGTCTTAGATATTACAATTAGTAACAAGAGACACAAAATCTGTTCAACTTTCTTATTTTTTTAAAAAAAAAATAAAGAAAACTTACTCAAGGATATCGAGAACTTCTTCCAACTGCTCATTCTTGTACATAATCCCACTAATCCCAATCTCATAGTTGGTGACCAAAGCCAATGTGACACAATTACATAAAATCACCAATATTATAAACAAGTCAAATAATTGATTGGCTATTATTCTGGCAGCCACCTTCCGTATTGGATTCAACGGTCCAAAAATAAAGAGAGATTTTGTGGCTGAAAACCTGTAAATGTAGTGTTTTCCATATTTTTTCGAGACCAAACAAAATGTCTGTAACAAAAAAGAAAAAAAGAAAGATATAAATCAGTCAATCAATATTATTATCATTATTATAGACATGAAATATCTCCACATTTTTTTATATGTGTACATGTACATGTGTAGTAAAACTTTCTCTTTTTTCCAAAATGAGGAATCAACAAGACGAAAACTGTTTTGACTATTATTTTTTGATAGGGATAGAAAAAAAAGAGAAAGCAAAAGGGAGAAGGAGAACAAGAGCATTGTCAGCATTTTAGTCTCAATTGTTATTCATGCAAGAGCAACATATTTATATATATATATAAAAAATTCTCTTCAGTTCTATAAAAGAACTGAGAATGTGGGCTTTCTCTTTAGAAAAAGAGAGAGAATAAATAGAGCGGGGAAGAAGAACAAGGAAGAGGTTTAGAGTAAAGAGAAAAAGGTTTGGATAATATATATTATACGGGTGAAAGTACACAGAGAGAGAGAGAGAGAGAGAGGCGAGGAAGCGGAAGCAGCAAAGAAAAAGAGAAGCCGGTGCATCAGTGTCAAAAGTATTGACAGGCCAATAAATACTACATATGTACTCTGTCTCTCCACCTCTCCACTACAATTCCCCATCTTTTATCTCACTTTCTCCTCATCCTTTCTCCTCAAACCACCTCACAAGGTGATCTTCATCACTCCCATTCATTTTCACCACGAAAACACACAACAACTTTTTTTCATAACCTCCAACTTTTTATGCTTCTACAAATACCAAATACAAGTGAAAGTCAGGAATTAAAATGACCAGAGTGAAAGCATGTTCTGTCTATATAAAAAATATGTGAAGAGTATTTTTTTATGAAATTTTTTGGGAGAATAAAAATTTCAATTTTATAATTGCTCCCCATCTCTTTCCTCTTCTTCATAGAGAGTCCTTAGTCTCGTCTATGAACATAAACATTGTCTTGAGTCTACCCAGAAACTTTCTCCTTGTCTCTATGAAGAGATGAGGAGGAGGAGAGAAAGTACAACGATGTGGTAATGTAGCCACATAGAAAGACAAGTCAGTGTAGATTCAAGTGAAAGAAGGGACGTGTAAATAATGCAGGATAATGACGTCGTAAAATATTTACAAGCTAGCTTTACGACGACAAGCCATCATTTGTTCCACAACCTTTTACACACTCATATAATGACCCAAGATATCCTCCCCTCCCCTCCTTTCTCTTGTCTATACATTATTATATGATACATAAAACAATTCCCGTAATGAAAGAGGGACTAGTCAGGGAGAAAAAAAATAACAAAAAACTTCATTTCTTCTCTTCTCCTCACTCTCAACACAAAATTGTTTTTGAACCCAACTAATGTCATTTTTTGTAAAGAGAAAAAAATTCCCCACTCTCCAGAGTGGAGTGGAGAAAGTAACATTGACTCAAGTGTTCAACTAATCCTGACAACATGAAGAAAGTCATGAAAAAAAGGGTCATGACTTTGTACTATTTTATGTATATATATATATATAATGACATGAATTGTATCAGGTAAGTTGAATGGCCTTGGTCAAAAAAAGGAGGGGGATCTTCTATACAGTGTACAGTAGGAAGACGAAGGGTTGAGCCAATTATCACAAAAACTAATACAGTGAATTAATATTTATGTGTTTAAACTATTAATGACACACTAATTATTATAGGCCATTATTAATTAGTTCATGAATTATAATATTTTTTGTGTATATCATTACTGGTTGAATATATATATATATATATATATATTGTAACGCTGAAAAGCGAAACAATGCTAAAAGATTATAAACAAAGAGTTAGGGGGCTTTATTTAATATGGTGTCAGTTTTATGAAATATAAACTTTGGCGAACCCAAACGAACCTAAACAAGCTTTAACCTAAGTAAACCCAAGTAAACTCAAATGAACACAAGTATAGTACATAAGAACATCCTTCATTTAGTTTAATTCTGGTTCGTTGAGGTTGACATTCATAAGGGTTTGCTATGGTTTTTTAACGTTCATTAAAAAAGTTTTACTTGCGGCATTTTATACAACTAGTTAACTATAAAAGATGAACCAGTAAATAAAGAATGCTCAGAATTTGACATTATCAAGACTTTGGTGGATTTAGATGTAGTCGGGGCTTCCTCTTTTTCTAGAGTGGTTCAAAATCTAATAAATAATGACCTAGCTAGGCAGGATGAAGACACCGGTCTCTTTAAGCCCACACATTGGGGAATGACTATCAACACGACTCTTCATCGAATGGGGCCAGTTGGTCAACACCTCATTACTAGCGACGTGTGGACAAGATTCTACACTAAACTACTCAAGTAAGACGCAATAAATATAATTTATTTAAAATTAAAACAATTTTAAAAATATCCTTTCTTATTTTAGTATTGAGAATGGGGAGGATGATGACACAACCAAACTCAATCTGATGATGGTAGCTAATGCTAGGTGGACCAGAAAATGGAAGAAGAGATTTTTAACAATTACTTCAGAGGTAATATTTCTTCATTTTTTGAATCTAACATAAATGTTAATCTAAATTCTTTCAGATTAAGGTTCATTGTTGTTCCTTTTTTTCTTTCAAATGATTTCCATTTTGGTTCATTTAAGTTCATTTAGGTTTAGGTTCACTTAGGTTCATTCCGGTTCATTGCAGTATGGTTTTGAATTTAACCGGTTTACAAGATACCAATGCTTCTCAAGTCATTTACTGATGACATCCCAGAGAGGTATCGTGAATATGGTCTTCGTGGTCAAAAACTACAAGACACTCTCACAACTTGGATTACAAATTTAAGTAAAGAAGACGACCACACTCAACCTGATGACGACAATGAAGAAAATGTAGTGCCACAAGAATCTTCTGGTACACCAGTTCACAATTCTTTACGTAACAATACATACATAAATTGTAATAATTGTAGTACACTTATTTATTCTCGTTCTTATTCTGAACACCAACAAAGTTGTACAGGGCTAGGAGTGACATGTGCATCATGCAACTTCACATTTACTGGTCGTCGTCAAATTCAAAATAATAAGCGACATCAAAAATTTTGTACAGATGTTTTAAAATTAACACAAGAAAAGAAGGTGAAATGTTATAAATGTCAGATTATACTAAAACAAAATCAGTTAGCAAGTCATATGAATCAATGTAGTAAACACCAACAAAAAACAACAGCAAAATATAATTGTCCTATTTGTAAAATAACATTTACAACAACATCATTTTTCGGACGACATACAAAAGATAAACATTTTAGAAAACCAATCAAACCTAGTTCTGAGGCTAAAAAAATTGATAACACTCTCCTTGAGTTTAAATTTTGTATTGACAAGTATTTAATTGGGAGGCGTGACCTTGAATTTGTCTCAAAATAATAAGTATGCTATATTTTATAAGTAAAAACAACCAAAACCCTAACAATACTGTACATTGGCCAATTACTAAATTGTCAAGTCTATGTAACTATCTATTTTGTGTTACCTGTGGGGCACTCGTGTAATACGGTTTACAGGCTATAACAATTTAATAAAGAAAGAACAATAAACCTAAAAATTGTGAATTATGTAAAAAATTATTTAACAGTAATATTACTTTACACTTTGTTAGATCACATGTTCAAGGCACTATGAATGCATGTTCATTGTGTGACATCAGACCATTTAGAAGTTTAACTGATATTACTACTCATTGGAAAATTTGTCATTCTAAAAAGCCCAAAGTTGTCTGTAAAAAATGTAACGCTCACTTTAGCTCACTGAAATATCTCTCAGTGCATCACAAAAATAATAAAACATGTAAACCATAAAAAAATCATAAACTACTATTCTTCATTAATGATTATCTATTATCTACATCCCATTACTATCTATAAGCATAATAAAAACAAACCCAAACTCAAATGAACCCAAACGAACCCGAAACCAAACAAGCCTAAACAAACCCAAACCCAAATGAACCCAAACGAACCCGAACCCAAACGAACCCGAAACCAAACAAGCCGAGTGGCATGCTTCCCTTGTGCCCTCAAAATTTTCCGCCCCTGCATTTTAATATCCCTCCCATGCTTTTGGCCTGATGCTTAAATTTCTTGAGAATATTTCTTCAACTGGGGTATTACTAAAGAGAGAGAGGGTACTCCCCTCTGTGAAAAATCCTCTTGTACATTTTGTACATTTGCAATTCATTCAAAGTCTTGAAACCTTTTTTCTCCCCTCATGCCCCTCCGCTTTCTCCTATTTACATTGAACATTGAGTTTCCCGTACTCACTTCATGTGGAGTGGAATCTTGCTCCATGAATACATAATGAAAACACTTTTTACCGTTTAATCTGTAGTAGTTGAACTGTGACAGATCTTTCATCTCAATTCCCCCTTTTCTCTACTTTCTCTCTCCCCCCTCCTCCTCCTTTCTCTCTCTCTCTCTCTCAAAACCTCCTCACCTATCCATTCTCTTTCATCCTGTCATTTTGTACTTTTTTTTCAAATTTTATTTTTAAATTCAAACTTTTCATCCGATGCTAATTCTCTATCCCCCCTCCTTCTCTCTCTCTGTAGCCTTTCTCTGCTTTCACTATACTTGGGTGGTACTACTAGTAACTAGTTATATGTCTTTACTCTTGAGTGTATGGATGTATAAAAAGATTGTACTTAAAATTTTGTACAGTGGCTAAACAGAGAGAGAGAGAAAAGTTGGGTTTTTATGAAAAATGGAAAGAGAAAGTGTGTGTGTCTGTACATGTATATATGTATTTGTAGGCCAAAATATGATTGCCCATGGCGGATTTTTGGGGAAAGGAAAAGAGAGAAGGCTTTTTACAAGGTTCTTTCTTAGTCTGAGAGAGAGAGAGACTTTTCGAAAACATTACATGGAAATCCATTGGAGATTGGGATTGCGGGAAAGCCTATGGCTAACTTTGGTAAGTAGCAAGTGAGCAAAGCAAGTTTGAACGAGAATAAATATTTCACGACAAGATACAAAAACCTGAGCAATGAAAGTCAAAAGGGGCTGGAATACTACCTAGACTACCTGCCGGGGGAATCTTATGCGTATCGACATGGGCACAAGCAATGGGCTTTCCCTTTCTCCATATCATCCCCAACACATACACACACACAGAGAGAGAGAGAATAGTGAAAGTAACCTCACAAGAGATAAGTAGAGAGGTCCCAACAAATTCTACTTGCCTGACTTTCACTCCCCACTCCCGCCACACACATAGAGAGAGAGAGAGAGAGAGAGAGAGTACAGAGAGAAAGTTTTAGCAGGTGGTGGTGATGGTGGCCATGAGATGAAAAAGTAGTAAAGATTCCCTTGATTTTTATATTCATTTTTTTTACAACCCACACACACACACACCTTGTTTTATTCACTTTTCATTAGCATGGTTAATCAGCTTAATAGTTTGAAACAGAAAATCTCACATGGTGTCATCCTCCTCCTCCTCCTCCCTCATGCCCTAGACCAAGTCTATATTTACATTTTAATAAAGATTCATAGATGATGATGAGGACTAACATGGAAACATGGAGTCTCATAATATAAGTACCCAGGGAGGGTAATGGGTGTTCCACACAGGTAATACTTTCACTTTTACAGGTAGAGAAAGAGAGAGAGGGAGACTATTTACACAAGAATTCATTATCTTGATCGGATTATGGGTTGCAAGAACAAAGCCTGAATTATTATCATGTCATTATTACTAATTAAGAGATGGGATGCATTTCATTTTCAAAACTCCCCTCCTCCCCTCCAAAAACTCTATAATTTTCTCCATGGTAACTCTGACTATTTTATAAAGTGAGAGGAATGTACTATTGGCCGTATGGAAAATTGGAGCACAATCAAGAAAAGATTCGAGAATAGAAATGATTTATGATACTGTCACCTGATTCTTAGCACGGATATGGGATAAACGTATGATTCACGAGAAATACGGGGCCACTACACTCCACACACCTTCCCTCCCTTCTTCTTCTCACACCATCATCATCATCAACAACAAGTACAAGGGGGTACATGTATATATTTGTATAATATATAGCTTTCTTCTCGCTTTCTCTTCCTTTTCTTACTCCTCCACCGCGCTATTTGTAGTTGTGAGGGTTGAACGTAAGAGAGAGAGAGAGAGCAAAAAAATGGTTGAGGAATTGCCTCTACCTGACTTGAGAGAGAGAAAGCAAGTTTTACGGTTGTGTGAATAAAAAGCTCTATGTAAAGTTGAGTATTTATTCATGATACCATCGACTCTTTTTTTCCCCTTTCCCCTTGCTTTCTCCTTACATTGTACATTGTATGGTGTAGGGAGTACAAAAGAGGAAGACTTGGTCCCTTCATCCTCATTCTCATGCAGTCATCGAATATAGCGTAAAAAAAGTTTTTGAATCGTAAAATTGACAAAATTACGATTACTTTCTCTTTCTCCTTTTTTTCACTATGGAAAATACAATACACAAATATATATTTATATATTGGAGAAAGCATAACCTCAAGCTTAGGCCAATTTTGTTGTTGAGGCACTGATTTCTTTTTCTTTACATGTCTCTCATTTTTGAGACAAAAAAGTACTGTCGTTTACAATAAGATTCTAGTATTGACATTTACATTTGATTATTTTCTCCCTCTCTCTCTCTCTGTCTATTCTTTACCGCATTTGCGACATATTTTAAAAGAATTCCTTTCTCCACAACAATTTCACTCTTCAATCACCTGACAGTACATGAAGGGGCTTGTAATAAAATCAGAGTGAACATGGGGACAAATATAACTTTATACTTGTTGGTAGTCCCCCCCTCCATTTTGGGTCTATCTCTTGTGATAAAAATGGGAGACATTTTTTTATTGTGAGGCCATTTTAAATGACAATATTATTATTTAATTTTATTGACTTTCTCCTACTCTTTTTTCTCCTTTTTTGAAAAAATAAAAATTCATTTTAATTTTGTATTATGAATTTTTATTATTAGTAAAATAGTAAAATTAATTTACAATTTAAAAACAATAATATTAACACTAACTCACACAAATTGACTGACTATACAGGAAAATTGTAATTTGTGTGAGTGTGGTTAATTATGATTTGTATTTTAAAATGAAAATGACAAATCAAAAATTAATTGTAAGAATTAAATCATTTTCAGAAAAAAAACAAAACAACAACATTGTTACAATTTCTAACCTGATACATAAACACTTTAGTTTTTCATTTAAAATCTTAACTAATTCAAAGCCCCATTTGATCTGATTACACCTTAATTGAGTTTTTTTCCTCATGTTACAGTGTACAATGTACAATGACAAGAGAGAGAAAGAAAGGGGAGCACGTGTTATTGGATTTGGAGTTGATTGTCAATAATTTAATTTTCTTTCTCTTCTCTCTCTCTCTACAAACGAAAATGTTTTTACATTGGAGAGAGAGAAAGTAGAGAGAGAAATTTAGTAATTGTTTGTAGACTAGAAGAGTACAAAGATGGTTACAAGTTGAAATTTTAGGTTTTAGAGAATTAATCAGACTCGATTTAAAATTATTCATCATGTAGGGGGGGGGGGGGTTACACACAGGATATCTAAAGTCAATTAGTGAATAAATGAAACTACATTGACTTTTTGTTAAGCTCCCATTTTAACCAAAATTGCTTCCACCCGTTCATGAACGGGTTAATGGTGGTCCTAGTCCATATGTACAGATTGGATTCTTCTCTAATAAAAAAAGAGTGGTGCTGCTTGTAGGATATGAGGATGATGGGTGAAAGGCTTTTGGTTGAAAAGACAAGAAGACAGAGAATGGGATTTGTGTTGTGGGATAAAAGAGAAAGAGAGATAGAGAGAGAGGTGATGGTGGCAAGTTAAGTGTATGTGGAGGCCATGAGGATGGGCATGGATAGAATGTCATATGAGGGGAAAAGATGTGGAAAATGGCAACGAGTATAAAAAGAAGGGTAAAAGGGTAGCCAGAGAACTTTCACTCCCCACACCATCACACATATGATATCATGTATGGAGTAATATTGAATATTTTATAATTTCCGCAGCCATCTCCTCACCTTACCTGTATATATATATATAAATAGTATAGCCTCTCAATAACTACAATGTTAAACTTATTTTGTAAACTTACGAGCCAAGTGAAAATGAAGAGTGTCTATCCATGTACATGCTCATATGAATTAGATGAGAAGATGAGGGGAATGAGAATGGGACTGGGACTGGGACTGAGAGAAAGTAAATGTGAAAGTAGTTTTCGTGTACATGCAATCCAATCTAAAGATGCTACACTACACACACACTCTCATATTATTATGATTATCCTCTCTCTCTCTTACAAGGGAGAGAAAGCTTGATATACTCCTCTCTATCCACTCGACCAATAATACCATTTCCCCCAATAATACACAAATAAATTAGAAACTACATCCCACTGATTTCATATAACTACACATACTTTCCCTCTCTCTCTCTTTTTACACGACTACTTTCTCTATGTGTACAATTATATAAACAAGGTTATAGGCCAAAAAAAAACAAGGGAGGGTGGGAAGGAGGACATAAAAACTAAAAAAAATGGACCAAGCTCATTCAATCTTTAAACACATTTCCTTGTTATTTTCCAAATCTTGAGAGAAAATCGTAGCCCGCCACACTTAGACTTTTTTTTCAAAGTGCAACATTATAGTGAACCATCTTCTTTCATCCATGTAATATCTTTTATTAGTCTCTTTTTTTTCTCTCTCTACCACTTCCTTCTTCCAGCAACCACTTTCACAATCTCTTACTTTTCCCAGAGAGAGAGAGAGGGGAAAAAACAACAGAATAGACATCAGCCCGTCTCATACCATTGTCTTTCACTATTTTTTCTATATTTGTTTGGGAGGGATATTTTCACCTCCTTTCCCATCTCCTTTTTTTCTTTTTCTCTTTCTCTTGAATGACCTTTTGGACATATCCTTCCTTCAACACTTTCACCTCCTCCCCCTTTCTCTTTTTCTCTCTTTCTCTCTGTGTGGCCTTCCTTTCTTGTTGAATTTCTACAAATGCTCGACATTGCTATGTAAATTTTTGTAATATTTGGATCATGACAGGAAAGAGAGGGTAAAAAGTTAAGGCTATTGGTTCCTTTTTGACTTTTACTTGTGCTGTGCTTGTGCTTTTTTCTCTCCATTCACCCACACCAACCCACACAAGTTTATAAAAGGGCCATGGTGAAAAGGGGGCATGACAAGAATTGAGAAAAAAGAAGAGGAGGAGGAGGGAGACCCATTCAACCTGAATATTATATTAGTTGAAAAGTAAACTTTCTTTATCCTCGATTACTGCTTGAACTTGGAGAGTCTCATAGAATAAGCAATGTATTTTCTCCATTGTCTCTCTCCCGCTTTCTCTCTCTCTTTTAGTTACTAAAAAGAAAGACTGAGAGTTGAAGACTGGAGGAGAAAAAAAAATAACAAGGAGTATCACTGCAAAATTTAATGGATCTGTAAAGCTCATATAATTTATTTTCATAATTAAATAATTAAGACTTTTACTTTATTAATGTCATACTCACAAAAAAAACAATTTTTTCTCAAAAAAAAAACTTGAGCTCCACTTCTAATTAAACTATTACTCTTTTCATTTAACTTTTCATCACTTGCCCTCCCTTGGCTCTCTCAACAAAAACAATTGTTCTATTTCATGTTCTGTAATACACATTTCATATTAAATGATCCATTTTTTTGATCAAAAATTATTCATTTTTTTTCAATTCAACTCACATTCACATCCCCCTCTCTCTGTGACTTTCTCTAGAGATTTTTTTGATAGCCAAAAAACAAAGTTTTGTTTTGTTATTGGTACTCAAATAGTCGTGGAGAAAAAATGCACATAAATCAGTGGACATTTGATATGGCAAAGAATAAAAGAAAATTAAATTGGGTGTATTTGTGACAATACGTACACAGTAAATATGTATGAAAAAAATGGGAGAAAGTAAGAAAAAGAAAGAACATTGAAACATTTTTGACTAGTGACTGTTTAAAGATAGAGAGAGAAAAAAACCTAAGACGGGGAAAGTGAGAGGAGGAGGAAAGGACTGAAGAATGGTATGGAGTAGGGGTTGGCGGTCCATAAAAATATAGGCCTTAGTGGGTGTAGAGGCCATGTATTAAAAATAACGATTGTAGATTACAACGTTAGATTCTTGTCTTGAAAAAAAAAGTCTCCAGGGGTATTGTAAGAAGGAAGGGAGGAGGAGGGGGAGGGGGGATGTGTAATGCATAGTTAGTTGTACATGTTGTGTACATATTTTGGACTCGAATGCCAACTTATTTTCATGCTACCATCGATCCTTCATTGCATTACATAGCTCACTCTCCCCCTCCTCCATTTCCTATTACTTGGCCTAGTTTAGACTAGACTTTCTCTCTCTCTCTCTCATGTTTTGCGAGTGGAACTGTGAGAGAGAGAGAAAGTGACTAGATAAATGTACGGGAGAAAGTACAGAGAGAGAGAGAGAGAGTACACAAGGAATGAAACATGAGATTCAGAGGCATTTTGGCTCCTTACTTTCTCTTTTTTTTCTCAATCCCAAAACCTTGTTCTTTCAATGCAATTTCCTCGAGTTTCAAGTTCTCCAGCCAATCAACAAGGGAAATATGTAAGGAATTCTACCCCCATTCCCATAGCCTAATCTACCCTCCCAAAACTATTTTCTTTATCCTTAAAAAATTGTGTGTACACTCTACACACACAGTGGAGTGGAGTGGTGAACAAGTCATTGATTAGAAAAATTAAGCAAGAATTTGGATCTCTTTTTCTCTTCATCTCTTATCTTGTCAAATCACGTTAAGAGCAAGATCACAACAAGATTGTCAACAAGGCTAGAGTCTAACGACACTCATAAAATGAGATGAGAGGAGAAAACATTGGGGGATTCCAACTTGTGTACTTTCTCTCTCTCTCTTTCTTTTATAGAGAAAAAAAACTACACACTTTATAGAAATCTGTATACTCACACACAGCACACAACACAAAAACATTTACACAGTCAAGAGTCAAACTGTGTAGTCTAGTGCTGTGTTGTGTGTTGAGCCCCCAATGATTTTATGACTAAATACATTGACATGACATGCACAAAAACTTTGAGTCAAGTCAAGTCAAGAGAGAGAGAGAGATGGAGAGAAAGGGAGGGGGAGGGGAAAAGTGGAGAAAGTAAGCGTGTCAATGAATGAATGGAGGGCTTTAGAGTGTAAGCGTTTTTTATACAGAGAATACATAAGAGAGAAGAGCCATTCCATTTTATCGACTGGGTAACATTGTGAGATGGTAAGTGACTGTGAAGGAATGGACTTGGACACATTGGCCCATGGACATGCTCTCTCTCTCTCTCTCTGTCTTGTCTTATTTGTTTGTTACCCAACAGTTTGACTCTAGTTATTTTTTATCTGGCCCATTCATCCATGATACCACACATGGTACATGACAAGGACAAGACACATTTCACCCACAAAAAAAATAATCCCAACACCTTTCCCAAACCATTCTCTCCCTCTTCTATTTTTTCCCCTAATCAATAGTTAATTGTACACAAATTCATGGGGATATTTTTTTTCCCTAGAAAAAATCTTGAGCAATTTTTTCTCTCTTTGGTTCATGAGAATAAAAAAAGAGTGTGAAAAATGGTTGGTGGTCATAGGCTCTATGTACACAATAGTTGGATTAATGTTGTAAAAAAAGAAAGAATATTTGAGAACGATTTGAAAAAAAATGAAGGGGGGATTTTTTGTTCCATCATGAATATTTGTGATGAATAATTCCAATTTTTTTTATGCTCAATACTTTCTCTCTCTCCAACTTTACTTTCTCTACCACTGCGTGTCCCTAGCCGTACAGAATAAAAAAAAACTCTTCTCTATAGTCCTAATCAATACATAAGTGAGTAGGGGAAAACATGTTCAATGACTATCTCAATGTGGACGTAACTCTTTCATAAGCAGGAGCAGTAGCACGTTTCAATTCACTCTGGCCAAAAAAAGAGAAAAAAAAATTCATTCTACTTTCACTATAGAGTAGAGAAAGCCAAGAGTACACTAAATGTTTTGAGAATACCCACAAACACACACACACGGACGGAGAGAACACACACACACACCTGAGTACATTACATTACATGAAATTTTTTTTGATGGAGAAAGTCAGGGCATGCCAAGCTTCATCTGGTAGATAATACTTGACAAAGTATAATGTTAATGCCATAATGTTGAAGCTTTCTCTCTCTCTCTAGTATGGTTTGTCAATAAACATGATATTTTAAACGTAATTGTCTTTGGCATTATAGCTACTCTCTTATATATACATAACATACTTTTACCTTGTTTTTTTTCTACACACACACATTTTTGCATATTATACGCTCTTGCGTATCCTATCATACGTGGAGTCTCTCTCTCTCTCTCTACTTTCTACTTTCTCTTTACTTGGAGCACACACACACGCCCCATCAAACTTACACACACTCTCCAGTAAACTTTTTGAAATTGTCAAAATTGTCCAACAAAATTGCTTTCCATTTCAAGAAACTAGACAGTACACACACACACACGGACAAGTAGAAGCCAAAAAAAAAATCTTTTTTTTTGTGGATGGATGCAGTCCCAATTTTTATACATATTTTATTTATATAAAATTGATACATATAATTTATTTCCAGCATTTGGTCAATAGAGAGGGAGGACCCATGAAACTGACGGTGAAATTGGGGATTTCTCTCTCTTTCTCTTTTTTTAAAATGAAATATATTTTTTTTCATCCTGCCCCACTACTTTCCCCACATCGACAGATACAACTTTCCAATCATTCCAAGCCTGTGTGTGCGGACAAGTTGGAATGTAACAAGTTTTTTTAAAAAAAAATTCTAGAGGTAAAAAATGGCAAGGAATCTATAAAGATTTAAAGGAGAAATAAGTTTGTTTTTTTTAAACAAAATTAATGACGTGTATTAGTCACAGTCAATGTCAGGACTGAAAGGAGAAAGCACAGAGAGAGAGAGAGGGGGGATGAAGTAACTTTATGATTGATTTCCGAATTTTCTCTCTATGCTCTATTCCACTATAACCCTTTTTTTCCATGTGAGGAGAAAGTGAAGAAATATTGAATGAATTGCATTTGATGGAATAGGAATAACGAAGCATGAGTCTCATGTACATTTAGGTACAGTTGACTACATTCTATTCTATTCTCCATCCCATGGCATCATGTTCAACGCCAATCAACCAAACAATTTTTTTTTGCTTTCTACAATAGGTCTCCCCTCTCCCCATTCTCAATTCAATTCCTCCCAATCCATGATCCATCAACCAAAGGACATGTGACACAACTTTCTCTTGTTGAAGAGAAAAAGAGCAAGAAAAAAAAAGTCGGTTATGTAATTAGTCAACAAATCAATGTGGCTTACTTGGTCGTCCGTGAAAGTTTAAAATTAGCTCATGCGTTCTTTAGCTCTGTACCCTCTCCCCTCAATGCTACCCCTCCCCCAAATCTTTTATATGGAGGGGGATTATATAATGGATTTACACACATGAAGGGTGGGTAAAATGTTAACTATGACGATGACTACAGATATAAAAGAATACACACGCAAACACTGTATTATGTTTATGTACGTCATCGTCCTCAGAGAGAGAGAGAAAGAGAGAGAGTCTAGACCTTTAGCATGACAAAATAAATTCTTTGAGAGAGAGGGAGAGAGAAAGTCAGTACTTTATGGCCAATGGCTTATGGGGAGTGACGGATGCTCCAAGTTTTTGTGTGTCTGGTTGTTTTGGTGCATTGTACAGATGTATTTTTTTGTGAGGGGTTTTAACTTTCTTTTTTTTAGAATTGCTCATGAGGGAGAAGAGAGAGAAAACATTGAAATAATGGAAAGTGAGAGTTGGATGGTTTGGTTTGACAGTGACATTATTAGAGAAAGGCGTAAGAGTTAGCAAGTTAATCGTGGTGTGAGACATGGCTGGATTTTGTGTGTGTGTGAGTGAGTGTGTAGGGGTAGAGGATTAGAGTAGAGGAAGCTATTAAATTTGACCACGTTAGAGTCGCGTGGCGTCCATGTCGTTGGCATTCCATGGACACGTCATTTACTTGCCACAGGAAGTGATTTCAGATTGGTTGGCTCAATAGAGACTTTTCTCCATAGGGTTTGACGTGACCATAATAATGTATACTGTATAGTGTACATATATACATG
The DNA here is from genome assembly GCA_034700945.1 of Arrhopalites spinosus. Lineage (NCBI taxonomy): Eukaryota > Metazoa > Arthropoda > Collembola > Symphypleona > Arrhopalitidae > Arrhopalites > Arrhopalites spinosus. Next base: position 52,416 of record JAQIVZ010000273.1, read on the forward strand.
TGACCACATACACAAAAAAAATCCCCACTATAATATATATTTGTACAGAACATTCATCGTGAAGCTAAACGAGCTCCATTCAATTTTACAGCATTAATAATGAGGAGAGGAGAGAGAGAGAGCAGGAATTGTAATGTCACCTTTCTCTTTTTTGTGTACTCTGTACTGAACAGAGAAGAGAGAAAAGAAGAAAGAGAAAGTGAAAAGGGGGGATGAAAAGGTAAAAGGGATGAGACAATGGGAATTGTATGGGTGCATTGATCCGAGTCATTGGTTTCCACATAAAATATGCTTAATAAAAACCTACTTTGGTCACTTGATCCATAATAGCAAAGTAGTTAGACAAGAGAATGGAAAAAAGAAGAAGAGAAAGTGGTCTTTGTCTCTACACAGAGAGAGAGAGGAAGAGAAAGCGTAGGTAAGCAAGAGAGAGGGAGAGGCAAACAGAGCCAAGTTTAAATTGACTACCCGCTGCTCTCAAGTTGTTGAGCAAGGAAGAAGAAGAGAAAGTTGTAGTGGAATCGAAATAAAACTTGAGTTGTGACCTGTACAATATTCTATCCCTTTTTATAATACAAAACCTCCACGTCAGTTGTACACATTATGTATACATACACAACTTTCTCTCTCTACCTTTAGTCTTCTTATTCTCCCTTGTTATGAGAGAAAAAAGGAAAGCCGGGTTGGAATTATACAGTCGTGTGTGATGGCTTATAGAAGAAAACTCGGGAAAGCAACCCTCTCTCTCTACTTTCTCCATTTACCTTACCTGTGCAAATACTACGTAGAGTGTCATGAGGACTGGATTTTAGCAAAACCTCCATCCAAACTATGCCATGCAATGCCAGTCATCCTTATGCCTTGTACACGCTACACCGTATCGATCTTGACACACACACACACACACACACAAATTCTATTGTACACACACAGACTCTGGTCTATTTGAAAGGTGAGACTTGGAGAAAATTGCGCGAAACAACATATGTACCGAATAATTTTCTCTTTCTCTTTTTCTTCTCTCTCTCTCCACACACACACAAAAAACAGAACCGACCCAATGGGAAATTTACCCAATCCAACCATACATTCCCACTCAACATTTTACCCCTTTCCCTACCTTTCTCTCTCTCCCTTTTTTTTGCTACTTCTCAAATTTATCCCTCACCCTTCATACTCTCCTCTGATGTACATGTATCAAAGTTGAAGGGATTGATCCCTTCTTGTTTACCCTTAAAGTCTCTCTCCATCTCCTCGTCATCAATCAAAGAGAGGGAGAAAGTGGAGGAGGGAGGGGGGGAAGAAAAATTGGGAACGAGTCAAATGTAGTGCATGCATGCTGTTGGAGCTGCAGGGAGATATTTATATTAATCCTGCCAACTACTTTATTTCAATTACCACCATGTCTACCTTTCCCTCCTTTCTCTTTCTCTTATAAAAATGTTTTTTTGCCTCTATACAATTTTCTTTTCTATCTTTTACATATGTAAAATATAACGAGAAGATGGCTTAAAATGAATTTTCTCCTAGAGAGACGGACGGAATGAAATGAAGTGCGTACGAGAATTTTTTTTTTGTTGGGTGAGGATGAGGATGAGGGAGATGGAAAATGTGAGGAGGAGGCTGTGTGTCTTAGATTGCATGGAAGCATGCATGCATAAATAGATAGAGGAGAAAGAAAAGAGAAAGGTCTGAACCCTCAAGATGAAGCAGGTGAAGCTTTCACAATGACGCAACTCAAGAAATAAGAGAAAAGAGAAAATTCTTGGTATGTGTACGAGGACCAAAAAAAAGAGAGAAAGGGGCTGAAGGATAAAGTGGATAGTCCTTTCTCTCTACAAATTTTTAACAGGTATACGTAGATAAACTTGTGGTAGTGCCTTGTAAAATACGGGCTTTCTCTCTCTGTGTGTCTTTGTGAGGCGGCCGACGTCAGTCAAGATGCTACATAGTTATCTATTTGAAAATGAAAAAAAAGGAATGGCAACGAAGAAAAAAGTTGATTTGTTGGTGTCAGGACGGAGGGAAAGGAAGAGAAAGGAGGGTATGAGTTTTTTTTGAGCATGTTGGAAATTAAAATAAAAACTTTCTCACACAGTCAAAGTGTGCCACCTTGGAGAGGGAACCACGGAGCAAGTTTATTTTTTTTAAAGGTAAGACAAAAAAATAGAAGATGAGTTCATGGCACGAATGACTCCCATAGCTAAGAAAAAAAAGAAAGTTGGCTTTCTCTTTTTGGATAGACAGTGACTGCCATTTGCTTTGTCAAGCAAGAAAAATGGAAGGAAGTGTACATGACTCGTCATTTCGTCACTAAAACCTCTGAAAATTTTCTTCTGTAGACAGAGCAAACCAGGTGAAATTATTTTGTCTCTCATTTTATAACTCATGCTTTCTCTCTCTCTCATTTCTACAAATGCACAGACACAGACACATGGAGATGCCTATGTCCGTGGTATTTGAACATGGACACCCGTATGTACATAAATTTTTTGACATGACACATGAGTCCTGACAGACGGACTGGGGCAATTTTGAGTTAGACTTTAAAATATTAATAAAGAATAAAAGGAAGGGGATTTAGACACAAGGACCGTCTTACTTTCCCAGAGATTTTCTTTTTTGGCTTTCTCTCAAAGTCTGTCTTTCTCTGTCTCTCATCACTTTCTCCCTGCTCCGGCTCCTTTCTTTTCATTGAAAGATCTCATTAGAAAAAATAAAATTAGACCGACCAACAATTTTTTTTCTTTTTAGACAAACGAAATATTTCGAGGGAGAAAGTACAATGGGTGGTGGATGCCATGTTGACTTTTTGAAACGTCAACTTGTAAATTGTAATGCAGTTAAAATGTTCTCTGTAGAAAATAAAGGCGGTGCATGAATATAGCACGCTACTTCCAAGTCCCTTGATAATGAATGAAGAGATAGTGTGCATTTAATGAGAGAGAGAGAGAGGCTGTTGAGTAAAAAAAAAGATCACATGGGGATAGATAGTGAGAGACTTTGGATGGATGAGGAATTGATGGCCTTGTTTTTTTTTCACCGCTCTAAAAGCACTACACTTTCACTCTCATACAGTCCTTTTGATTCAACAATCATCTTTCTTCTTCCTTTCTCCCCCTTTTTTACATTTTATATACATACTTTCTCTCTCTCTCTCTCTCCGTATGCTCTATCATGTTTCATAACATATGCTCAAACTATATTTCTCTATGGAGATCTTTCCCTCCACTTTCTCTTAGTAGCTTTCTCTCTCTCTCTTTCTCTTAAAAGAAAAAAAAGGAACCAAGAACCAAGAGTTATGCTACTTTTGAAAATTATGCTAAGGCTTTCTTCTTGAGGATGAATAGTGAGACATGAAGAAAGTAAAAGAGAGGAGAAAAAAAATGGAGAACAAGAGAGAGAAAGCAAAAGTATGAGTGTCTGTATATTCAATGTGTGTGTATATTCAAGAAATGGCAACTTTTTTTTCTTTTCTTTTCTCTTCTACTTTCTCTATCTCTCTGGCAAGACCTAATAAAATAATGTCATGAAGATGTGTATCACGGCATGCACAACAGAAGCATAAACAAATATACAATTTTCTCTCTCTCTAGTACTTTCTTAAATAGACGCTCTTATTCTTTTCTCTTCTTTTTTTTGTAGTCAAGAGATAAGTAGAAGAGTAGATTGGACATGTAGTTCATAACACTTTCTCTCTCTCTCTCTTTTAAAAAAAATAAAAGCTTGTGTTATAAACTGTACAACTAAAAAAAATGTCACCCAATGCCCAATCCTGAATAGACTTAAATGTGAGTCTAGTGTGTCTGTTGGAAATAATTCGTTGTTGTTTTATTTTTTTTTTCTCTTTCTCTTTCTCTTTAAAAAGAAAACAAGTCCATAGCCCAGAACTTTACTATCCACCATTTCTTTAAAGAGAGAGAGAGAGAGAGAGAGAAAGCGAGCGGAGCAATGTACATGAACATGTATTATGGCAAGTGAGAGCTGTTAGTATGAAAAAAATAGGAAAGAATATGAAACACAGGGAGATTTCTGGATCAATAACCCTCAAGAAGATTCACTCAATTTATGTGTCTTGCCACATTCTCTAAACGAGTTTGAATTCTTTTTTTTTTGAGAGGGAGGGGAGGATTGTACAGATCCTAAAAAAGGTGGTAGAATTGTGGGGAGTTAATGGTAAAGAAAATTTTGTTTTTTTTCTTGGCTATATACGGAGAAAGTCCTCTATAAAAATTTTTTATTAAATATACAATTGTGTCAAGTAAATTATATAAAAGTTTTCTTTTATTATTGTGCACTGGGAAAGCAAAGCCGAGTACAAAATGTGGATTTTGTACTTTGTACGTATACAGAATTATGTTTTAATAATAGAAAATGTACTTGGGCAAAAAAAGGGAAATGGAGGGATAGACGGGACTAGGAAATAATAATAATGAGACATATTTAATTTTAATTGAGTACAATAATAAAAATGTGGAGAATTTATTTTTTTGTGTGTGTTACGGTTTATATTTATTATGTAAATTTTTGTTTGATATTTTAAAAGAAAAAAAAATAGACTTACGTCTTCAAAAACAAATGGATCCACTTCATCCACTGGTTTGCCATAAAGATTGGGATGAAGATTTGTATGTTTAGCGTCCCCGTCTCCTAGACGGCTCCAAAATTTTTTAAAAAATGGCATAAATAAAGCTTTAAAATCCCCTGGCCTCACTTTACGACGTTTTGATTTTTTAGACTTTGACACTGGTTCAGGAACCACTTCCGGTGTGTCAGTAGTCATTGGACTTGGTATTGACGTTGAGAGAGAGGGAGATGGCATGTCTTTACGGATGGAGGATCCACTTGTGGACACGTTTGGTGTGAGATGCACTGACTTTCTCCCTTTTTCTCCCTCACTTTTACTTCCTGTACTTGACGGCATTTTTTCACCTGACCCCACCCCTCTCCAAACTTTCACTTTGTCAATTTTTTTTATCAATCTCAAATTATTTTTAAATCCTGTTTGTTTTTAACTTTGTGAAAAATACTTTCTTTTTTATTTCACTCAATCAAATTTTCACTTTTTGCACACTACAATTTATTTTTTATTTCTCCACCTTGAAACTTTCTTTTTTTAAATTTAAATGTATTTTTTTCTTCTTCTTCTATTCAAAACTACAATTGTTGTATGGGGTTAGGTAAATTGGTTATAAAAAATGAATCAATTTAAATAGTAGAAATAAACTCATTCAAAAAAAAACTTTCTCTTATTTTCAACCTCATTAAAATGAACAACACAAACACACTCTCATCAATCACTGAGTGGCACTATAAATTCAATTATGGTTTTCTCTCTCTCTCTCTCTTTTTACGCAATTATTTTTTTTTCATCCACCAGAAGAAAAAAAAGAATGGAAAAAATGAAATGGGATGGTTGCAATTTTGATGTATTTTGATTATGAATTATATTTCTTTTTTTTGGGAAAGAGTAAATAATGGTGAAAGTGACTGGAAAAAAGAATTCCTGTTTTGTAAGATACAAAGATATATTATTCTATATAGTTGAATGGTACGGTGAAGAACGCTAATGGTCAATTTCTCTTGTTTTGTATCCTCCCTATCTTTTAGTTATGGTCCGACACATGGAATTAAATTATCCTAAATTAATGTTCTCCTCTCTCTCCTTTCCAGATAAAGATGAACTTTGAAAAATCCCCATGTCTTCTCCTTTCTCCAAAATAAATAAACAAAAATTTAATGATTTTTCTTCAGACTCAGGGAGGGGGGAGGGGGCTTCAATAAAACCAGTACAATCACTCGAATTATTTTTTTTAAAATTATTATTAAATACACACTCGATTGTTAACACAGCAAAATATTAGCGGGACGTGGAGAAAGTAAAATTTTAATTTTAAGTGTCCAGAGTCATTTTAAATGTTTAAAAAACAATTTGAAAAAATTATTTATAATTTTTCTTTCTTATTTCTTGAAATGACTTTCTCTTTATCTTGTTTTTATGGTCAATCACACTCACTTTCACACTTTCATGTTGAATTTGACACTCCACACACCAAAAAAACTCCCTTAAAAGATTTTCCTCAAAGACAATTGTCAATTTTCAATTGTCCTACACTTGAGAGAGCAACAATCTGTCCAGCAAAACTTTTTCAACTTTCTCCCATGATGAGATGACGACATGAATAAAAAGTCACAAAAAAACTTTCCCCGTACAAATCTCCTCTCATGTTAAATTCTTCACACTTTTACTACAACTTTTTTATTGGGAGATGCAGAGAAAGTGCACAGACAAAAAAAGGAGAAAGGAACCAGCGGCAATTGAAACAAAATTCTTTCTCAAGAGTCAAGTTTTAGTTGTCAAATATAGCTTGTGGCTGAGAAGTCCTCGAAGAAGAAAAAATGGCAGAAGAAGAGAGGAAAGAATGGGAAAAGAAACTAGTTGTGTGAATGGGATAATAGTTAGTAAAACTAAAGGTGAGACTAAGGGAGGAAAAGATTGAACAAGGATATTTTGAAGGACTTGCCATGTTACCATGGCTGGGTGTAAGTTGAGACTTTTAAATTTTGAGAGACCCGTTCTTAGTGGTCGTGGTGTGCAGGGATAGAGACAAAGTAGAGAGTAAAGCAAGAGAAAATAGTAGGAAGACATATGATGGTGGTTTTACTTTTCCTCTATATTAGTCCTCCTCCTCCCCTTTTAGTGGTCGTCGTGGTGAATGTGATTATGAACCAGGTCTCTCCAAAAAAAATAGATGGGAATGAGGTTCTCCGTGCAAGGAGCCCAGACAGACAGAGAGAGAAAGAGAGAAAGTACAAGAGAGAGAGAAAGTCTCTCTGTCCAGAGATACTTAGTTTGTTCTCCTCATCTTGTTGCTTTCCATGTTTTCTTGATCCCCTATTGTCGACCTATGTTTTCCAGCCCCCCCCAAATAGAAAACAAGAAGGACTCAAGTTATATATCAAGTTTCGATGGGCCTGTAGGGATTTTCCCACAGAAGCTGAACCAGCTTAGAAAAAGGAGAGATACAGGGCATTGTACAATATTTTGTGGACTGGGTGTGTGTGTGAAGGGTGTGTTGTTGTATACGGTTGGGTGTATGTGTGTAAGAAAATGCGGGTAAGATAGACTTTTCTATTACCTTGATGCGTGGAAAGTCTCCTGTTCTGCCTGGTTTCGGCTAGCCGACTGATCGTCAGTCAATAGGAGCTTCATAAGCTCTACTCTTTGACCGCCTTCTCCCCTTCACAAAACCCTTTCACTTCACTCCCTCCCTTTGCCTCCTCTACCCTCGCTCTCTCTCTCTCTTTTGCTCTGGAGTGTGTCGAGTGTAACAACTACGGCGCTTACAGCCTTGGAACTAGAAAAACTCCAGCTCCGCTATTTTTTTCTGTACCGTGTACCGTCAACCTATGCATCGTGATGGTTGAAGCCCAAGCCAAAGGAATGGCATTGCCATCAAAACACAAGAATGTAGGTAGGTGAGTGAAAGCAAAGTGATGGCAATGGTACGAGAGAAGAAAAAAAGAGGAGTTGGGTTATAGTTCGTGTACAGACACACAGTAGGGGAAGAGTCACCGGCCTGCCTCAGCTTCAGTGACTCGAACCAAGAGAAAATTCCGCTCAGGTGAGTGAGTGAGGAGGGAATGGCATTATATCCTGTAGTTGGTAGTACACACAAACTTTCCCCTACCTGCTTTCTCTTCCCTTTTGATGTTGCTTGTTGCTACTCAATGGAAAAATAATACCGACTGTCCTATTAGACTTTCCCCTTCTTCACAATAGGCAAGAGAGAAAAAGCGAGAGAGACAAGACAACACGAGAGAAAGTCGAAACACAAGACTTTTTTCTCTCTTCTCTGTCTCTACTTTCTCCAAAGAGAAGAATACGGTTGCGGTTTTTTTTCTGAAAAGAAATACACAATACCAAATAGTCTACCCTGCATGCATACACATATACAAGGCTAAGCATTTATACAGAGAATCATCCATGCTGTGTATTGCTGCATCTGCGCTAGACTCAAAAAAAAAATCTTACATTGTACTCTATATCCTCTCAAAACCTCCCTGATTCCCTTCTTTCTACATTGTACTCTATCTTGTTTTCTCTCTCTCTCTCTCTCTCTCTCTCCAGACTACAAACTAAAAACTTTCTCTCTGTCTTCTTACCGTCCACATCCATGGAATGGAAGATTGAGGAGAAAGTGGAGACTTCACCCTTATTACAGGTCTCAAGCATAAGCCAAAGCCTTTGGCTCAACTGTAGAATATGGAGAGAGAGAGAAAGGGAAGAGCCAACAAGAGAAATTCAATAGAGGACTGAGTCAGAGTCACAGTCATGTCATTTTACATCACATATAATATCCATTATCCATACACAACATTCATACATTTCCCCCCTCTTTTTCTCTCTTCTTCTCTATTATATCAAGAGGAGAAAAAAGGAATCGGAATATGAGGACGAAACAAATATATCCCCCCCCCTCTGCTTTCTCTTTTCTTGAGAAAAGAAAGGGGAAAAAAACTGTAAGGTAGAGCCAACTTGTAACTCAAATAGATAACCTGTTGTTCTCTCCCTCTCCCTCTTACTTTTTCCACTCTGGTTGAAACTTATCCCTCCTTTCTCTCTTCTATACTTTTTTTTTGTACATACGTGGATACATAAAAGTATACAACTTTCAACTATTGTCTTTCACTCTAACCCCTTCTCCCCCTCCTCTTTCTCCTCCTTTTTCAAGTTATCGACACATCTTGTCCACACAGAAAAGCGCACACAAATTACTTATCTCTTGTAAACAACCCACCCAACCATGTCCCATTATATTATAACCTTGGACAAATTATTCTCTATTTTATTCCACCACACATAAACTTTCTCTCCCCCCTCCTCCTCCTCCCTCTTTTGCAAACATTGCTGCTAAACCAGCCTTTCTTTTTTTTGCATAATTTTTTTTGCCAACATGGCCTATTCTTTTTTAACCTCTTTTACCCTGTAATCAATTGATAAAAATAAGTAGAATTTTTTGTAAAAACTAAAATAAAATATATGAGAGAAAGTAGGAGAAGGGGGGTGAATTTAACTCTTTAAACATTTCTTTCACTCAACTACTCTATAGTCTCATTGATTTCTACATTGGAGAGAGAGAGAGAGAAAGAAAGTCGTGAAAGTACTTGTAGTTTTGTAGAGAGAAAATGCACGCGATTTCTTAATTACGATCATTTAGAAAAATCTACCCATTCCCCCATCTACTTTGAAGGATTCCGTAAAAGGATTCTATCATGGACTTTCTCTCTCTTGTGTGCTACATAAGATACACTTTTTTTGGGGTACATGTACACGTTTTTTTGTAATGGGGCGATTGAAAGTAAAAGAAATGACGAAAATAAAAACATTTCTATTTCCTTATTTTTTCCCCTTTAACATTCCTCTCCCTTTATATGCAAACTCCAACTTTCACCCTGCCCCCCTTCCCTCAAAGAGAGAGAGAGAGAGAGAGAGTTTATTTTCAAATAGAGAAAACAATCAAGTATAAACATGTAAACTTTTTTTTTGTAGAAAGCAAAAAAAGTAAAAACTAAGGGAATTGACTATTGTAAATGTTGTGGACATAAATAGCCCACTCTTATTTTTTTTTGCTTTTTGACGAAGAGAAAAGGGAGGAGGGAATGGAGACTGAGTAGTTGTGGCTAAGAAATATTTGTTTTCTCTTTTCTCTTGTTGTGCTTTCTCTACAATGAGAATGTACAATTTGAAAAAAAGGGGGAGGAGTGACTTTCTCTCTCTCCCTCTTTGGTTGTGTAGTATATTATTAGTACACTCATTGTGTATGTATATAAAAGACTAGATCAAGATAAAAAAAACTGGGGAGAAGATGAGGTTGAAAGGTAGGATTGCACCTTGTTTGTCTGTTGGGAAATGGTTGGTCATAATCCTTGGAAGGAAATTAGGAGAGAAAGAAGAGAAAGTATAATGTATCTATATATATACAAAGAGAGAGAGAGAGAGTCACAATACGAAGAGCTGGTGCAGTGCGGCCGTTTCTACAAATCCAAGAAGCCACTTGGGGCGGAAAAGCGAGAAAAAGGAAGAAAATTAATCGTACATATTTAATCATGTAAAACGTCTATTCACCTCCACTCTACTCTACTCTACAAACACACTCTCCTCCCTACTTTCTCTCTCTCTCTCTCTCTACCACTCTAGTCTCGAGTATTCGCACTCAGTTGGCGCATATTGGGAGAAAATAAAGGGTACACAAAACAGAAACAAACAAGCACACACTCACTTTCTCCTTTTTTTGCTCCTTTTGCGTATTGTTGCTTTCAAAAAAGAAAGTGAGTGAGGCTGAGCATGCATTTGTACAGAGAGAGAAAGAAGAGAGAAAGGAGTTGCATGTGCATAAATAACAAGTCTTTTTAAAAGGAGAATAAAATTGGAGGGGGAGTGTATTCGATTTTTTTTCTTATACTTTCTCTCCAGTTTTCTTCATACTTTTACCTCATCTCTTAGACCAAAAAGATGCAATGGAGAAAGTATAAAGATGTCTAAGTTGTACAACCATTGCATTTTAGTTATGTACGACCTTTTTTTTCACCTTAACTTTCTTTTTTTGGAAACCGTATCATGAACAAGACTCTCTTTCCCTTTAGCCACCCACACTCGTTGCTTTCTCTCTTGGTTCTGGGTAAATCCAAAAATTTTCTTGTTCTTGTTCTTCCTTTTGCCATGGCCAAGACACGAAAAAGGAAAAAAAGAGAAAGCACCAAGACTCTTAGCCATGCAAGTGTCGTCATCGTCTATATTTCCTCCTTTTTGGTGGTGTATACATAAAAGACAGAGTACATGTGAATGAGGAGCATGCCAAACGCTTGTTTTAAGCTAACCCTAACACATGTACACATGTATGTGGCAGTGACAGTGGCAGTAGCATCCACTTGTAAAAAAAGAGAGAGTTGGCCTATTTTGGAAAGCTTAGATGGAGATTGATACAAGAAATGTGTGTGTGTGTGGTCTTATAAAACAACTTTTTATTAGTTAATATAATATATCAAACACTATCTATCGTCATTCTACCGCTTTCTCCCTCGTAAGAGAGAGGGAGAGAGAGAGAAAGAAGGGGAGAATCCAATAGGATTCATTTTAGCCATGGGGAAATGGATAAGGAATGGCCAAAGGATGGAACCATTTAGTAAAATTGCCTCTGACATTTATCCAAGTTACCTTTAGCTCAGGAGCGTCCTCTATAAATTACGTAATCTTTTTCAATTAGAGAGAGAGAGACTACTTGAAGCATCTACTTTTCCACACACATCATAACCACAACCACCCCCAGTGTCTCAGTCTCTGTCTCTTCTCAACAGAGAGAGAGAGAGAGAGATAATATGACAAGGACCACATTTTTTCTACACTCATATATCTACTCCTCCTGTCATCATATCAGATTATTATTGCTGCACTGGGGCTATCACACATCCTCCCCTTGAGAGAAAGGCCTCTAGAGTCAAGGAAAGAAATCCAATGACTTTCTCTTCCATATTCCAATATTATATAACATTTCCACCTATTTCCATCATCCAATTCCATGTATTAATACACCAAATGGATCTTTCTCTCTCTCTCTCTCTCTCTCTCTCTCTCTGTGTCTGTGGTCGGTAAAAAAAGAGAAAGCTACATTTCGTTATATAAAAGCTTTTTTATATATACACATCATGATGTATAAGTATATATATATATATATATACTTAACTGTAATCTTGTTTCATGTGTACTTAGGAAAGATGAAGAAAGCTTTGAGCTTAGTCAAGATTTACACATGGATTCTGATCTCTCTCTCAGCATGACCCATAACTTTTGAAAATTCAAAGAGAAAAAAATTTTCATATCATCAACTAAATTGCTCTTCCCCTCTCCCTCCTTTTCTCTCCAATTGTGGTCAAGTTTTTTTCATTTTATTTTTTCTAAAATTATTTTTATATACGAATTCCTGACTTTCTCTCCAAAAAAAATAAGAATTTTTTTTGGCAAGTGCATATATAGAACTAGCACATTTCAAAAATTGAAAAATGATATGGAGGATAATTGTAAATATTCCATTGGCTAGCTTGTTATTCATGGGGATGGGGAATGGGAGTGAAAGTGAAATAAAATATTATGGGGAGAGAGAGAAATTTCAAAAAATCAACAAACCGTTGCACTCATCCTAATCTTCCCTCTCTCTCTTCTTCATGCCAAAGTCATGCTCGTTCTAACTCATATCATTAGATTGTAGAGGTGAACACGGCTTGAAAAAAAAAATAACTTGAGCTTTATCCATTCATACATATAACCCTAGAGTACCTCCACACACACACACTGCGAATGCGACATAGGCAAGGAAAAAAAGTAATAGAAAAAAAGAGAGATGGAAAAAGGAGAAGAAAAAATGGAAGAGGAGAAAGGAGAGAAAGAAATCGCAATGGGACAGGAGAGGGGAAAGCATAACAATTGATTTCTCTCTCATGAAATATCTTCACCTGTTACTCCAATCTTATATTTCACTACCTACACATAACATGGTACATGGTACATGTATGTACAGGCATGGTGGAAAAAATAGGAGAGAGACTTGGCAATATCTCTCAACTTTTCCACATTCGAAACTGATCCTCATCCTTGTGGATCTCCCTCTCTCTCTCTCTCTCGACTGGCTCTCTCTCAAATATGACCCTTAGTCCAAGCTTTAACAAGGAATTTATCGTTCATACGGGATGCAATAGAGCTTATTGTACAGCAAACGTCCGCTATTTCATCTCTCCCTGCCTCACTCATCCGTGTGTCTCCTCTCCTATTCCCTTCCTTCCCCATTTAAAATATCTTGAGATGGAACTAGAAGAAAAAATTCAGGGTAGTATCCACCATAGTGGGATTTTCTACTTACATAGAATAGGAATAGATACACTTTTGAATAAAGAGGACAACATGGAGAAAGCAACATGCGTGGGTACACTTTCTCTGTATGAAAGAGAGTGTGTCTATGTGTGTCTATGTGTGTCTACATATATTTTTATATTGTCCCCATTGCTTAGGATTGTGTTAATGTACATGGGAAGGATATAAAAGAGAAAGTGATTTACATGGTTCTTATAAAGTCCCTAGTGGAAAGGTGAAAAGGGGAGACAGGCAAGTGAAAGTACAGATACATGTACAATGTATAGGAGAAGGGATATGAGTGTAGTTTTTTGGATGCTCTCTAATTTAGCTAATATTAAAAATACAGGCAGTACAGCGTAATGCTTTCTCATTAAAATGACAAACAGAACATTCCAATCATTTGACATGAAAGGACGCTCAGTCTCATTCAAATGGCTAATTTTATTTTATATCTTTTTAACTACAATTTTATACATTTTATATCCATCTCTTTCTCTCTTATTATTTTCTGGTTATTTACTATTCCTCTGCTTTCTCCCTCTCTCTCTCTAGTAACAAAAAGCTCCGGGTTTTTTTAAATAAAAATTTCATACCGTATGAATTATTTTTGTGAGGGAATATCTGTAAAATGTGCGCAATTTTCTTGTTATAAATGTGAATTTTGTTTTTAAGAAAAAAAAGAAGAATGATTTGAGATTCTTTGAGAATTCTAAATTAAAAATATTTTGTCCCCATTACCCATTGACCCGTTGTACGGATACTTGTTCTTGTAATAGTGAACAAGTCAAATTTCTTTTTTTTCTTTTGTGTTTTTACTCATCCCAATAAATCAATTCAATGGTCTCTTTTTTCTTATTCATTTGTTAGAGTTAAAACATTTTCAAGTCTTTTTTTTGTGACTGTCACAAAAAAAATATTTTTTTTATTAGAGAAGATTATTGAAGGCATAAATTTTGACTTTATTTTCAACTGTCAAAGTTATTTTTTGAGGAAAAAATGTTTTTAATAAATTAAATATTATATCCATGCCCACTCTTCATAAAACTACAGAGAGAGAGAGAGAGATGCCTAACAGATTATTTTTTTTTACAAATGGCTGACGTGCATACTCTATATAAGTAAAAATGTGGATATTTTAATACTGATGAAAATATATATTCCAACATTTTTAATTTGCTACATGTCTATATTTAATTAATTATTTTTGGCAATGTAATAGCGAAAGAGAAAGTGAAAGTAGAGAGAGAAAAAAAATAACATGGGGAAAGGAAATTACTATACACAAGTCATTCCAATTGTAGGATAAGAGAGAGAGAGAAAGTCTCAAGGGAATTTAAGCCAAAAGAATTTTAGTGTGTGGCTCATCTTGAAATTACAGAGAGAGAGAGAGAGAGAGAGACTCCCTCCACGTTTTTTTACTACTCGATCCTCCATGAAAAAAAAAAATTCCAGATCCATTAAATTGATATTGGAGCTACGCTCTTTCACGTCATTTTTATTGTTTTTCCATCCTCTATCTGTATCATCTTAATAAATCAATTTACTTTCATTAATTATTACACAGGTAATTTTTTTATATCATGCATAAAGTTTTGATTTGTACTGAGTTTTTTTAATCAAACTGTTTTCTTTTTTAAAAAAGAGAGAAAGTTTAATTAAAATTTTTCTTCTCTTTTTTTATTCTAAAAAAACAAGAGAGAGAAAATGACAAATATTTTCTAGTTTTATTTTTTAACTGTGAATGACACATCAGTGGAGTGGGGCTTCACCTTTCACTTCATTTGAAAGTATCTCGTTTCTAGAAATAGTACAGTAGTAGGGGAGAAAGTTTAAAAAAAGAGGTAATATTTTATTTTTTAAAAAAAGGAAAAAAAAATATTTAAAACTTTTTGGGAGAGACGAGTAATAATTACTTGGTTGTTTATTCATGGACAAAGTGTGACAGACAGACACATGGTGACTACATGAGAAAAAGGTTGGCTTTGGAATAATCTAGAGAGGTACAATGTATCACTATTGTGTGTTTTGTTTTGTACATAGAAGATTTATATACGACACAATAGTTAACTCAACCATATTACAGCCGCTTATTCCAAGTTACCATCGAGAGAGAGAGAGACAAGAAGTGGAGAAAAAGTCCAAGATGCTACTTTTAGTTTATAGCTCCCCTCCCCCCCCTCTCCCCCTACTATTTCATCCTGGTGTAATTCCCACATAAAAAAACCACTACAGTAATTCTTTATAGGGTAGACATGGGGCATGGGCATGAGAGATTGAGAACAAGAGAGTCGAGTGAAAGAACCCCTCTCCCCCCCCCCCCAAAAAAAAATATGCAGACGGAGACAATGTATATACACTTTTTTTCCTGACTTTACCCATGAGACTGGAGAGAAAGAGAGGAAGGACATTTCTGTTTGGTTTTCTTATAACTTTCTCCTCCTCTTCTCCATGGATAAAAGCTTAACGTAAGCTGGGAGCTTGAATTGGAGTTGGACGACGAGAGTACAATAGAGAGGGGACTGCTGCAATGAAGGAAAGAATCGAAAGGAATCAAGATTGATGGCTCTTGATATCAGTATTTGTGGTGGTCTCCCAACTCTTTTTTTTATACTCTCTCTCTCTCTCAACTATAGTCACAATGCAAACTTTGTCATGTATAACATGTATTTTGTATATATCTGTACAATTGTATGTGTATGCAGAGTCTTGAGTCTCGAGGTGGATTTGGGAGTCAAGTGGTGCTCTCATTAGAATTATTCTCATGCTCATTGTCCTCTCACTTTCTCCGACATTTTACCACCTAGAGAAAAAAAAGAGAAAGTTTTTTTTTTGATCCAAAACTTTTTTTCTCTTCCTCTTCAACCTAAACACTTTCTTACTACACTTACTTAAATATAAACGATCCTATTTAAACAAGTTTTTTTTACAAGGCAGCCCCCCTCCTTTCTTTCTCCTTTCTCCACAGAGCCAGAGCTCTGTCTTTATAAAAAAAGGGGAAGAGTGTATGGACAAATGTTATAGACTCTCAATTAAATAATATTGATTTTTTTTGAACACAAAAAAATGAGCTTTTTGTTATGCACCCCGGATTCTATGCTCAACAAATATATACAGCCGGATCAACTTTACATTGTGTAAACAACACGACACGGAAAATACAGAAGAGGAGGGGGAGGGGGAGGTGGGAATGAATTCCCACTTTTTTTTCTGTAGTGGTTTTTGTAACGGTTTTGAAAAGTAGTGGCAGTGCATGACTGGGTTTTTGAAACTTGAAGCCCTGACAATATACACAAGCAAAGAATATAGGTACACAACACTAACAAGAAATATTAAGAGTGCATGCCATGTAGGGGTATGCCAGGCCAGGCCAGGAGAGAGAGAGAGAGGATGAGAGAAAAGTGAAAGCATGGCGGAAAATGAAGTGTAAAACTCCAGGATGGGCACTCCCCTCTCCTCTTGGTACTAAACCCGCACATCTGCACCGACAGCTCTTAGTTTTCTCTAGCAATACAATAACCTACCAACATGATGATGATGATGCTAACAACCGATAAAAAAATGAGTTTAAAACAAAATGAAAAGTTACATTATTTAGTCAACTTGTGGGGGAAATGAGAATTAGGGGAATTTTCAACCACTTTTTTTTCCCCCACGAATATTTCCATGAATCCTTCTTTTTCTTTTGTCTCCTTTCAAAACCAATTTCAAAATGTAGGTTAGGTTGTTCCAATGAATGATGGAAATTGTGTACTGTGTAGGTATACAGTATACACACTTGATGAGATGTACAGGAGAAAATTTTCAACTTGTTGGCTAACGCTTCAAATAGAAAGGAAAAAAAAAGTTGGATGGTGATACTCATCATTTGTACTACACTTGTGTAAATGTACCAAAAGAAAAAAAAAATGTGAGCCTTTTACCTTAGTCTTGTTCCATGTTCCATGATGGTTCCTCTTTTTTTGGCTTCCTTTTCTCTACAAGATTGTAACAAGATTCTTGTTCTTTTTTTTCTTGAGAGCTACAAAACCATATTCTCTCCAATTTTGTTTGTTATCTTCTTTCTCCTTTGGCTCTTGTCCAGTACTTTCTCTCTCTGTCTCATCATGAGTATCAGAGGCACAGGAAGCTTGAGACTGAGAGATAGAGAGAGAGGAAGACGTTCTATACATTTTCATCATGTCAATACTCCTGTCTATGGGTATTATTATTTTTGTATCATAATTGAACAAGATTTCTGACTTTTATTGTATTGTACATGGACATGGAGTGTACATATATATAAATATGTATATATAGAGAAAGTAAATGATTCAATTTGTCTCTCATTTAATTTCCGCTGTCTTCCTTGCCATTCCCATTCCCAATTGAATCAATGTGTAAGAAAAGAGAAAGAGAAAGCTAAGGATGTAAATAGCCTTGTCTTTTCAAATTCAAAGCCCAGCATGTGCCACCCCAATCCCCCTCTTTTCTCTCTCTCTCTATTTACAGACACAAAAACCATGGGTTTTGTAAAAGTACAGACAGACTGTGGAGCTACTTATCTGATTCAATGCCTGCATGAAGACTCAAAAACTTTTGTGTACAAGAAGGAGCTTTTTTGCCATGCCATGCCATCAGACTGCACCGGGCAACAACATGCAATCAATTCATCTCTCAGAACCGCCATTCCTTCTCTCTCTCCTCGCCTTATTTCTTTCATTTTCAACCTAAAATACATCAAAGTACAATGGGAAGCGCGGTAGATTAATTTTTTTTTTGTAAAAATTTTAAATTGCAAACTAACTCATATATCATCCACTTGTCCCGTACTTTCTCCATGTTCATTTGTACACTCTACAGGCTGTAGTCTACAGCCTACAGTAATTTTTATATTGCTAGCTTTCTTTTTTTAAAAAAGAGAAACTAAAGAAAGTTGAAGATTGAAAATATTTTAGTTTTCTCTCGATTTTCAAGAAAAAGTCTCTCATATTTTTTTTAAATAGTAAAACAAATTTTTTGATGGCTGATTTTGTTGATCAAGTAAAAATGGCTTTAGTTGAATTTTCTCACCCAATTGGAGTGAGGGAAGGTGTGTACAGTGTATAATAATGAATTACTGTACAAGGATAAAAAAAAATTTTTTTTCATTTTTATTCCATCCTTTAATGGTGACTGACATGCGAGCGGTCATCTTGGAAAAGTGGTTCAATTCTTTTCTTTGAGAGAGAGAGGGGGGCTCGTTTTTATGGGAAGAGGTAGAAAGTAGAGGTAATAGCAAAGAGAGTATATAAACAATAGTAATTAGTTGATATCAGATGCTTTTGGCTACTGCTCAAGTGGCCGACTTCATCTTATTGCTGTTGGTCACAAAACATTTCATTCCATGTACGACTTTATTACTACTTGAACCCACTTTTACTAGAAATGTTTTTCTTTTTTCAAGTGTTTACCCTTGTTCAATACACATCCCTTATATTACATCCACGAACCTTTTTTCCTCGAGCAACTCTCACAAGAGTTTCCTCTCTTTTTTTTGTTTTGTTTGACCATCGTCATCAATCCACCAAAAGAACTTGCACACATTTTTTCATCTCACACTATGCCATCTGCTGCATCTCCCCAGATCCATTCCTCTTGCTAAAAAAATTAACTTTACTTTAACTGACTTTATCAAATAAATGCGGGTTTAGACAGTCCTCCTTTTTTGTATCAGAACAACAAACAATTAGATATTTAATTTTCAGTATCGTATATACTATGTATATATACCCATGTATAATAATTATAATAATAGTTTTTTTTGGAATGACCCTGTCCATACATAAACAACATACAATATTTTATGTAAACTCACACAAAAATGTGAGGGTTTTTTTTATATCTTGGAACCATCATTTACCATTTTTTAGCAAAAAAAAAATAAAAGTTTATTTAATGGTTGGTCTTTCTTGGCAGTTGATTCTCTTGTTGAAAAAAGTTGATTGGAATTTTTAATGAAGCAGGATGAAAAAAGTTTTTTTTTTCTTTTTTTTTGAGGACTAATTTTTACGACGTAAAAATTTGCGAATATTATCATCTTACTTAAGTATAATAATATTTTTTGGTTTTTTTTTCTTTATACATTTTGCTTTTTTTCCTTTTCACAAGCTTTTTAATATTTTTTGTAGAACTGAGGCGTGATTGTTAAAGAAAATATTTCCCACGCAGAATGATATATAAGTATATAATTGTTTATATATATATACATATTAGAATATATATATATATATTTTTATGTTAAATTCCACCGGTTCAGATCATATTAAGGTAATTTAATATTAACTCTTTACTTTACTCTTTCAAAAATTCTCTTGACGATGAAAAAGAGATCTTGTGTAAAAAAAAACATTGGTGGGGAATTTCTTCGAATTAAAGGTACTTGTATGCCAAGCATGTATGCGTAGCAAAGATTTCGATTCATGTATCAGAAAATAGAAATCATATCATACAATGGCTTTAGCTTCGGGTTGAAAGGCTTCCCAACATTTTACCAACTGAAATTAAATTATTTCAATTTAATATTAATGTTTTATTATGTTTTGGTATTAAAATGATAATAAATTATTGAGTTATTGTTGTCCAAGTAAAATGTATAAGGTTTACCTCTTGCTGATGATTTAAAAGAGACTCCAAGTACTTGATAATAATTTTCTTAAACTCCTTTACTCTAGTTGTTTCAAATTGTTCCAGTTCTTTTTTAATTACACTTGATATTGAATTAAATTCTTCTTGGTATCGTTCAACCTTTCCTTCCCACTAAAAAATAAACATGGAATTTTTAAAATTGTATTTATAATTTATTTATCATGAAAATTATAGTAAAATAATTTTGTTGTTGAAATTATTAAAATTTTTAGTAGCCACAAAATGAATAAAAGACTTACTTCAACCACTTCCTCCCTCGCTTGAGCAATACGATCATTTTTAACTTGAAGTTCCAATTTGGCTTTAATTTCTCTCTTTTTGTTTAAGGTTTGCTGAGCATGTTGCCATGTTTGATACGCCTTCACTCGCTCATGAAAGACATCCTATTTAATGATGACGGAAAAAAATAAATATTTTAGTTATCAAATCAGTTTATTATGTATTTATGTATATATTATGGAACCAAGTTCAGTATTAAGAATTTAGCGTCACCTTGACAGTACCAATCAATGAAATGTAGTCTTTTAACAACTCGGAAAACAAATAAAAGTCCGAGTGCGCTTGGTCATTGTGTAATTGTTCCACCTGTAAATAAAAGAATTAAATTTAAAATTAAATGATGACAAGTACAATATCTACTTAATTCAGTTTACATTACTTGGGTCTATCTAAACCCGTACTGTATACTGGATGGTATAAGGTAGTTAACTTGAATATTTAAAACCAAAGAGTTAAAATGCATAAAATTAACTTACTTGCTCTTCAACTTCGGCTAGTTTTGCAAGGGCTCGAGCCAACCCTGTGTGTTCATCAGCATTGCTTAGGATTGCTGCACTTTTAGCAAAACTTTCAGTAGCTTGTGCTAATTCTTTTCGATTAACCACAAGAACTTCAACACTGCCGTGAACTTTTTTCAATTGATTTTCAAGAGCCTCAATATTCTGAATCTTTTCTTCAAACCACTAAATATTAAACGAAATATAAATATTGACAATTAGAGCGTGATACTTGTAAAAGTTTGATCTTCCTTTGAATACTTTTATACTTTTTTATATACATAATATGATGATTTACTTTATTATATATCAAAACTTACCGGATCAGATTCATCCATTCTGTAAGAAATTTTGTTCACAGTCTCTCCAAACTTACTAACTGTAGAGGAAACAAAGAAATATTAAGTTAAATTCAGAGTTTTCCGTCCTGACATAGTTACACATGTAAAACAAACGACAAAATAAAATTTTGTTGAAGCTTCTTCTCTGAATCATGTTAATAAATAAAATACTTACGTAGTCTAACTACTCCAGCACCACTGAAAGCAGAAGTACTTGTTGATTTTGGTAAATCAGAATCACTTTCAAGAAAATCCCGAAAATCAGGATCGATGCAGAGTATGGAATGCGAAGCTGTACGATTGAGAAAACGCTCTAAACCAGCTCGACGCTTTTCAATAAAATCTGTATTCACTCCTCCGCTAGACTCATTTTGGCTGGACATTTTGATCTTTGTAGTTCCAAGAACATTCTTTTCAGGAGCTGGAGGGACGATTCTTCCCTATAATAAACAAATTATTTAAATTAAAAAATCATTATCAAATGCTACTGTTCCATATTTATAAAATAGCACATTAATTTCAATATTGTACCTTTCTTAAATGCTTTTCTTCCAATTTTGAATGAAGGCCCAAGAAGTCTGAAAATCTTCTCCAAACGGCAAATTCTTTTCTTCTAAAAAGGGCAATATTTGTTCTTGTTGAGACTTTATAAACTAAAAATGTTGACATGCCTTCGCCTTGTTTCTGAGGATCTGTCACACTAATTTCGATATATTGTCGTTCATTATCGACTGTAGGCTGTAAATAAATAAAAATAATGATTTTACATTCATTTTACAACAATAAAATCAAATATTGATGAATATTAAGCAATATTTAATATACCATAGTAGTAGTTGATAGACTGTTAGAGGCTCTAGTATCTGCTGAAACATCTATTGATGCTCTCGTGTCACTCTAAAAACAAAAATAAATAAGTTATTATCAAAAGGTTTTAAACAAAATATGATTTATTTATATTAAAGAGAGATTAATCAAATCTTACAATGGGTGTTGGGGGGTCGGTCTGAGAATGATAAGGCTTTGTTTGGTTGTGCTTGGCATTTTCTTCAGGTATTGTACTCTCGTTCTCATCATGGTCATTTTCAGCTATGTTCACAGAAATTGTTTTTTGAATTGTATCTTCTAAATCATCATCATCATCATTTAGATCAATCTCGTCGTCACCATGAAGAGTACGGTCCGAGTCTGTCATTGGAGACTAAAAATAAAATCATCGTGATTAATTAACATTTAAAAAAAGTACAAAAACAATATATTACCACTAGTAAACAACTTATTAAAGGTCAATTACATTCCCTAATATACGATAAGAACTCTCAAGCTAAAAATAAATATGTATGACACAACAAAGTAACTATTTAACTTGTTGACGCAGTGTCAAGAGTACAGAAATTATCTTTCATTGGATATGACAATTTGATTAGATTTTAATATCTACTAAGTTTACAATGCAGCATGACTGCAAAAAGTTAACGTCAATCAGAATACTTTTATGTAGTAGCTGTCAATATCAAAATAGTAGAAAAAAATAAAATGACATTTAGTAAATGTATACCCGACAATACATTTATACTGAAAGCATAAGTACTCGTCCTACATTAAACTACAACTCAAAGAATAAATATATATGTACATTGTACACAATGATACACGATACCCCAACTACGATTAGTCATAAACACAAAACATGAAATGGGCGTATTATCCTCGTCTCCTCTTCCATTTCTGTACTTTATACTAAAAATGACTCCAAAAATTATTCAAATGATTTAAATATAATTTCAATCGAACTGGACTAATAAAAAATAATTCAATAAGATTGAACATCTACTTATTTATTGTTTTTTTATAATATATTTTTTAGTTTTTGACATACCTCGACAGCAGACTTGAAAATATCGTCATCATCATCCCCATTTTTTCTTGCAAAATCAAAATCTGCTATTTTATCGTCTGACATGATGATAAAACAAATTCAACAAAAAGAAAAAAGGCTTCAAAAAATATTGTATCTTGTACACTTAAATGTTCTTCAATTTAAACGATGCCGAAAAATATAGTTGCCAACAAAAGAAAAAGATAATGTCACAATATATTTTCTTTCATCAAAAAAATCCACTAACTATACTTGAATATTTAAAGTATTAAATGATTTCTATACAACAATGTAAGATGTAAACTATAGTTTTGTCTGTCAATGTCAGCAATGTCAGTTTCCATTCAGGCTATTGACTTTTCACATCAAAAATAGAAAATTGAATTGAATTCACACACAATAATTTTTGTTCGGTATCAAACTTTAGGAAATCAAGAGTGACGAGGAATTTCAATTAATGACAGGAACTTTCTGGAAATAAATAAAATTGTCAAATTACAAACTTGTGAAATATTGTAACAATTAAAAAAAGACTTATACCGAATGTACACATATTAACAAGATTTTACAATATAATGTTCAAAATCTCATGACTCTCTTAACAAAAGCATATTCCAAAAAGTATAATATGTATATTGACAACTATGAATTAATAAAATTAGATGTACTCACAGTTAATTATAATAATTTGTCCGTGAACTCCTTGAAATTTCTCCTCAAAAGGAATTGAAAATCTACACATGTAAAAAAAACTTTTTGTCAGTCAATTTTGGAAGAGACAATCGGGTTTAATTGATATGAAGTTAGGCGGGGATTGAAGTTGAAAGATGTGAACCACTTAAACATTTAACTAAACCACCACAAAATTTAATATTGTATGGTTTTAACTACTTTGATCGTGAGTTGGGCGATTCAAAGGAAACTTCGAGTTACGGGTGTCATGTGATACAAATGTACAGGGTGACTCAAATCCTTTCACTTGAAAATTTTCCATCATTTCTCAATGTCAACCCAGTCAACACAAATATTTTCGGATTGTCAATAAAACACAATGACATGATTTATTCAGATACTGATCAGGTCAAAATCGGTCTCATCATCGGTCTCACAATTCTTACCCAAAAATAGTCACACAAATGGGTAAACATAAATTATTTTTCATAATTTCGGTAAAAGTTCAATGACATTTTTGATCAAACAGTAGTTTTTGTCTACTTTCGATAATTACTGACCACATGTTTACAGGACGACTCCACAACTCTCAAAGTCATCAAAGCTCCATAACATGGGGGTCACTTTGAAGTACCCTGTACATATATACATTTGACTATGCATGAAAATAATAACACTGTATTATATCGAATTGAATACTATTTTGTGATCATCTTTAAAGCCACAACTACGCCATTAACTAAACACTCGCCTATGATGAGTATACGTACAATTTGAGTCATGTCCATAATATATATAAGTGGACTGTACATATAAGTATATAAAATTTATGTATGACATGAAGGATGAGTCAGATAAAAACATTTCCATTTACTTTACCGACAAACTCTCTCTATACCTATTATAGTGCCGCAATAATATTAAAAGACTAGCCAAATAATTGATAGGAACAGGACTGTTCTGACAGGAAGTTCTTTTACTCTGCCTCAAACTCTTTTCAATACTTTTGATATTACAATAATAGTATCAAAAAACTAGCAAGACCACCATAACTCGTACATTGATATATGGCACTCTACATATGAACCCTCATGTTATAATATGTTATTCATATAACAAATACTTTGTTTAAATAAACAATGAGCTTTGTGACTACTGACTGGTGTGTGCAGAAAAAGGCTAAGTCCAGTCCCAATTACAATTTACAACATATCATTTGTCCAGTGGAGAATTATTATTTAGTATTATGACTCCTCAGATTTCATACACACTGGGAACGAGGAGGAGCAGGAGGAGGCCGGGTTTTGAATTATTAACTGTACCGATACAAGATACCATTGAAAATGTCCAGTGGCACTTTCATCACAAAAACAACATAAGAGTTGACTCTATAATAAAATATAAACTTTTCCTATATTGTCACATACTTAAATGTTCCCAACAGGTCATTACTCGTCTCTAACTAATTCTCTCCTTCCTTGTGGGCTTGTTCTGAAAAGGGAGAGTTTGAGTATCATCCAAAATTTCAACAACTTTACCTAAAACTATATATTATTTAGTTGGCCAATATGTACATATTATACACATATATTTTTAAATTATTGTCCCCCAGCCATGTAAAGAGTCGACAGAGTTTTTTTGGAGTTTTCAATTTGGTTCCTATCTAATGGTAAGTACATACATATAACCCCCCTCCCCTTTAAATTTCCTCTCTTTTTCACTTTCATATATCCTCTCTCTCTATTGTCTATGATCCTCAAGCGTATTAAATTCAAGATGACATCCCAACAGCCTCTCTCTCTCTTCCGAATTTACTAACCGGGAGCAAATTACCATCAAAAAATATTGCATGGGGCATAGGGATGCTAACATATTAAATGTAGTACTAGGAAAGCTTGGGAGTGTGATGTATTCTACTCTTGTTTTGTCTCTCTCTCTCTTTGTGTGTCGCATGTTAATTATCCCGTCCTCTTTGTATCACAAGACTGTCTCTCTCTCTATTTATCAGTACAAAGTACGTACATCAAGTATCGTCCGTGCGTTCTAAAAAGAGTAACTGAATTAAAAGTTATGCAAGTTGAGTATAAACTTTATTGTCTATATTTAGTCGAGTGTATAGTCATGGACAGTACTTGAAAGCAATTTTTCACTCATTTTCTTTTTAGGTCAACAAAAAAAGTCACTTTTTAAAGTACCAATGTGGTGACTCCTAGGTCCACAGCTTTTCCCAAAAACCTGTGGCCACGCTGGAAAAAATAAAGTACAGGAAATTAGTTGTCCTGATTTTGTTACTTCCTCAAAAACACACAGAGAGACAGAGAGAGGACTATAGAATGAAGAATTAATCTCTGTACTTGTATATACAATGCATAAATACTACAAATATAAATACGTACACTGTACTGTACATTTACTTGAATTTTGGTAGAGTCTCTAAACTTTAATTAAATTCAATGCACGCCTTGTTTATTGCCAAAAAATCACCAACTAATTTAATTTAAACCAACTCGATCCTCCTCTCTCTACTTTTTGTGCATGTCAAATTAACAAAATAGTGAGGGCAATCACAACAAGCAATACTTTTAATCAAAAGGTCATCCTCTTCTCTAACTCATTGACTAATATATTTCAAGAGCATTTATTATTCTTTCAAACCTTTGTCTCTTTACAATTATCAAAGGATTTTTTAAAGAGCTATTTAAATTTAATTGCCTTGTGTGTAATAAATCCAATTTCCTATGTGGAATTGTAGTTAAATTGCAGTTTTATATAAACAAATCTCATTTTTTCATCCATACTATGAGTAAGTCTGTCTTTGACTGTTTCTCGGATTTTGACTAAAGGAAACTCCAAAAAAGAAAATATGGTACGGGTACTAAAGATGGTGTAGGTGGTTGCTCCAACTCAACTTCAACTAGGGAGTGAAATGTCCTCCCCCCGAATTTCGGAGTAAGACATGAAACGTTACTATATATACAAAGGACTAGATAAAAATAAATTTTCTTCCTCTCTCTCTTCTTTATGTGTCGGGGGAGGGTCTGCCTGGAAAAGAATAATTTAGGATGCATCCGGTCAGAACCCGGTGTGTGCATAGTAGTAATTTTAAGTGGTTAATTAATGGATGATTAATTAATTCCATCCATAAAGATACACCTTATCACAAAAAGACATGTCCCCCACACAACACAGCCCAGTCTCGTGTAACAGGAAAAAGTCAATTGTTCACTGAGCTGTACTTCCTAAACACACACATCCACAATATCCCCCTCCATATAAAATAATACGAGGGTATTTAGTCCTTTTAGTAGTGCTCAAAAAAGGGAAGAAATTGTGGAATAATTTTGTTGTTGTTGTTTATACATAAAAGAATAAATGGATGAAAAAAGAAGGTGTGGTATGTAGAAATATAACAAGGTATACATTTTTTTATCAGGTAAACTATCACACTGTACAGGGAAGATAGGAGAGGAGTGAGTAAATAAATTGGAGTTTTTTTTTGTGCGTAAAAAGTAATATGGAAGAATTGTTGCGTATTGACTATAGAGAATTATATTGAAGGTGGCATCAAGTTGGTCATGTTGATCGTAAATCACCTCTAAAAGAAGAGGGGGTGGCCCCCCCTCCTCCTCCACATGGAGATATTCATACAGACATTCCCTAGACATAGCCATACACAAAGTTCCATGCTCTGTTTGTGCCGAGGCTCGTGAAATATTTCCCCACTCTTTTTTTTCTCTCTCTCTCTCTCTCTCTGGAATAAAAAAAGGGGGGAAACTATCCATACATAAGTGGTTATGATACGACGGATAGGATGAGACGAGGAAAAGGAGGGACGATGATGATGATGAATTCGGATCGTTTCCACTTGTGGACGACCAAACCTATAATACGAATATGTTCTTGGTTTTTTTTCTAATACCCAAGAAAAATTCCAAACTCGTGTATGATTAAAAACCCAAAAAACTAATCGATTTCCTAGAGGCATACCACGAGAATCCTCAATTATGTCACTCGTCAATCCTTACTCTTAAACTACAATATATATATATATATACATATATTTATATTTACCAACTTATACCTTCATAACCCTCTCTCTCTTCTCATCGATTTCCATTTCTTCACTTTAAAAATTCTTGACAATTTAATTATACTATATATCTCCCCTTCCCCCTCTTTCTCTCTTGGTTTTCAAAAGGGGGAAAATTGAAACGTCACTCCTCTCATACTTTTTTATTCATTGTCATAAAATAAGTTGTGGGGAATAATAAAGAACGGACCATCATCAATAAAGGTCGATGGATCTAGCTTCAGCTCCAGCTCCAGTTCTGTATTAAAATTATATCCACACCTGGTACATCAAAAACAAGATACGAATATAAATATATGGGTAAATTATATATATCTATATATATCTGTATACATATCTGTAGGAGTAGCTAGAGATGATAATAAATAATTATGACAATGAAAATCAAAATAATTCTCTCTCTCTCTCTCAATTCTTAATTACACGCATTTTGCGTATGTTAAATTCCATGTAATTGTGTAGGAGAAGAAAAAAATAAAAAACGTTGGTTTAATAATTAATTCATTTTCAAATATAATCCCTTCCACTCATTTCATTTTAAATGTGTCATATATTGTCCACACAACTGGACGTAAAAGTAGAAGAGAGAGTGAATGGAGATACTCTCATAGTTTTGATTGATTAAATAAATTAACTATGAAAATCCCCCTTTATGGTGTACAGTAATTATAATGGAATACTATAATATGTAAATATATCCTTCACTTGGGACCATCACTCTCTCTCTCTCTACATTTTGAAAATTGTACGCTTTGTATATATATCATATACCAATGACAATTGTATGACACAATCAAGGGACGGAAATGTTGCTATACTAGCAATAAATGTTGCTTGGAGGTTCTTGTCAAGAGAGAGAGGACGGGAAACTCGAGTTGTACAGCAGTACAACTCGAGGTACTTGAATTTTGGTGTGTGTAAAAGAGAGAGAGAGAGAGAGAGGGATATTATATTAGAGAGACTTTATAGTCGTCGCTCCGGTGCGGATTTTTTGGCGGTGTGACTCTCGGACCGTTCAGTAGGTTTTCAGCCTTTCCACTCTATCAAGTCTAGAGAGAGAGTGAGAAAGATGATTCTACATGTAGAAAGTCATGATATATAAATAGAGAGAGAGAGAGAGAGAATAGGAAGAAAAAGGTAGTTTGGGAATGTGCAAGTTTTTTGGGGAATTTTATGTGAGTGACTAAAGAGTGAAGCGCATGGCCCATACACTACGGATTTTCTCTATATGTCTCTATATACTTTTTCCACCACTATCTCATGATGCTTCACCAACACATTGCCCCTTCGGCGGCGTCAGTTTAACTTACAACTCTCTCCATCTCACTTGCTTCTTTTCAGCTCTCCTCCCTACCCCCAACCAACTCGTGTTCAACGTCCACATTATCATACTTAGTACATGTGTCCACACACAAACAAGTTTTTTTTTGACAAATATATTATATAAAAAAAGTGGCTACATTTATTGTAACAAGGAACAAGGGAGACTTTATTTTTGTCAAAAAAAAAAATTGTACGACGTCACCAACAGAAAATACATACAAGAGCAAGAGTATTGAATGACCACAGTTCATTTGTGTGGTAATTATTATCAGGATACACAATAAAAAGTTTTTCATCAACTTTGATCAATTCTGTCTCTCTCTCTCTCTTTGGTGTGGAGTGTGGAAACTGACAAAAAAGGACAACGTGTTGATTAGAAAGAGAGACCCCTTTTATGTGAGATTGTTGACCAATAGTGGTCATTTTTGGGTTTATGTATTAATCTCTGGATTATTTTGTCCTTTGTCTCTTTCTCTCTCTCTCTCTCTCTCTCTCTCTCTCTCTCTGTGGAGAGAATTGTGTCATTAAAGTTTTACGTGTGACAAGCTTACTTTCACCCGTCAAAAAATTTTTGGTAAGGAATAAAAACCAATGAATTAATTTTATTTTTTTGTTCTAAACATTCGATTCAAATTTGAAACATGAAAATGTTTTTTTTTCAAATTAAATATTATGTGTGTAATGTACATTAAATGGGGAGACGCACAAATAGAATTTTTTATGACTCATTAGTATTTCTCGCACAAATATTTTCTTTTTATGTAAAATAAATTCTCCTTATAGGAATAACAGACAGGTATACTTTTACTAATACTAATACTTACATACATACATATAATAATTAAAACTGTAACTGTACTTTCCCCTACTTTCTCCTACTCCCACTCTCTACATATGTAGAGACCATTAAATCAAGTTTGATGGTGAATAATAAATAGGAAAGTGTAGAGTAATTAATTGTCATCCTCTATAATTTTCCAAAGTCTCATTCTCTTACCCGAGAAAGCAGGAGAAAAGAGGGGGGGAGGGACACCACGGGACGTTTTATTTAATTTCAGGTGGTTTCCGTCAAACAAACTTTTTTTTGAGAAGAATAGTGAGTACCCCCTCCATCTAAAAAAATATATATTTAGGTATTTCTCTATACCACTTTCACCACCCAGCAACAAACATTTATATAAATTCTCCCACAATTTATTGACAAGTTCCAATTAAAGTTAATTTTCAAATGGCAATTTAATTATTATCAAAATTGAATTCCTCTCTCTCTCTCTTGTTAGCCTTGAGCTCCATTGTTCCATTCTAAAATATATATATATTTATTTTTGTTGAAGAGAAAGATTGAAAAATGAATTTTCTCCATCCTTAAAAATTGTACATTTGTACAATATTTTTTTTGTGTATTTGACTAGTAGCAGCAGTCAGTGACGTGATGGGAGAGAGAGGAAGAAAAATGTTGATAGTTTTTTTGTGTTTGGAGTAAAAAGAAGAGAAAAAAAATAGAAGAAGAAATATAGAAAGAAGAGAAAGGGAAAGAAGGGGGATGGAGGATAAGAAAATGATTTTTGGCTGAAGAATAACTGCATAAAGTGAAATTGACAGAGCGGTAATGTATAGTAAAGTTTGTTTGGAGTCAACATATTGCCTGTCTGTGCTTGAGTAAAGTAATGGATAGCAAGTTTTCATGGGAGAGGCTGAGGAGCAAATGTATTTAGATAGACTCTACTCAGAGATTCTCTCAAATTGTTATACACCAAAAAAATACACACACAGATGTGCATGGTTCCCTTACAAGAATGTAGAGAAGGAGCAGGTCTCTCTCTTTCTACATGGGCAAGTTGAAATAGTTTACAGAGACATAATAATATATTATGCAAAGATATTTAGATGTGTGTCTGTGTGTTTGTAAGTTGGATTTTGTGTTCGTTGGCAATGGCAAGGAAGCCTTCAATTCACTTTTATATTCTCTGTCCCCCCGCTTTCTTTCTCTCCTCCCTGCGACTGACATTTAGCAATACACATTGAGTGAGGAGACTTATACACAAGCCAACAACTCCCACTGCACTCTCTCTACTACTTTACTCCTGCATCCCATCATTCCTTACTTTATCTTGGTTCTTCAAAGACTTTCTCTCTTTTTTTGTGCTCTTTTTTTCACTGAAAAAATAGTTTTACCCCCATGAAATACAAATTTTGAGCGTGACCAGACGTATGCGTCTTTTCAGCACATTTCCCTTTCAACTTTGTCACTGTCAACGGTAAATCATTTTTAAAGTGTATTTATAAGCTTACTTTTCTACCTGCCTCTTACTTTCTCTTCTACCACCTTCCCTCTTCCCTTGTAAGTTGCGTAAGAGAGAGAGAGAAGAGACAAAAAAGGGGGAGTGAAAATAAATAATAAAAATGTCGTTTCATTTCATTTCATGGTTAAATCATATCATGTTGTCCTATATTCATAATTTGTTTTATAGTTGTCAAAGAGAAAATATCTTGAATTTCTCTCTCTTTCTTTCTTACTTTCTCTTGCATAAGTATGTCGAGGAATAATATATATGTCGTGGCTCACAAGCCCGGCTGGTGTATAGCACTATACACCGACTTAGAGCACCCATTCTGAGTACGCCAGCTCAGAGCACGGGTGTAGAGTCCTTTAAGTGCTCCAAGCTGGCTTCGAACAC